>QVQW01000063.1:0-161968 GCA_003635345.1 Coniochaeta pulveracea | reverse complement strand
GGGAGGCTCAGCTCTAGACGCAAACAGGAAATGAGCGCGAAAAAAGTCTCTTATGGGTGCACCATAAGGGAGAAGGTCTACTGCACGTTAGAACTCGACGAGGTGTTAAAATTGTTCTGCCCCTGTGGCAGCAAAGATGCTGGATGCAGCCTTTCCAGATTGGTAGTTTAAAAGACTGCACCAAGCAATTGTCAAGAACACCAAGGACGGGAAGCTGACTTGCCCGCCGTCTTGGATGTCGGCTTGTTGAGCTTGTCAACGCCTCATCTACTTGGCGGCGTGGGCTTGGCTTGGGTCTCCAAATGACGTACTACTGGTCCCAGCACATCACACTTCTGGTTAATGCCACAGTCGAATCGAAGCTGTATTACTTCGGAAAATTGACTTTGACTGATTGCCCACGCACTGGAATGGGTATGCTTGAGTAATGTTTCAGGGAGCGGCAGTCTAGACTCGGCCATGGATGTACTGTACTGTCCTCGGCCTGCACGACCTTTGCAGGGTAATCTGGCATTAACTTGGGCATAAATGAGGGGAGCGGTGGGCACAACATTTGTGCTAAGCGCTGGTTACGCCCATCACCCCTTACTAGTCCTGCAAGACTGCAATCCCAATAACATCGACATAGTAGTAGTCCTTTCAAGTCCGAGAGATCTTCACAATCAAGGTACGGTTGGTCAATCGCGAACCTCCTTGCAGTACTATCTGGACTGAATCGTGCAGTGGGGAGCATAATGACTGTTGAAGTTGCGATGATATGAGCAGCTCGAACGACCCCGGTTCATAGAAGATCGTGGCCCGGGAAGATCCACCATCCTTTCACACAATCATTTCACCCCCTTGACTACAGAGTACGCCATGGAAGCATCCTCTGGTAGTACCCATGCTATAGTACGCAGCAGTATGTTCATCTTTGGCGAAACTTTGCAAGGTTACCCCGTTCCAGACTTCAGGCGACCAATCTAGTATGGTACTGTAAGACAAGATTCCAACAGCTCGGTTGCGCTGCAAGCTGTCTGACCCCTGCATCCGGTATACACCACCGGCTTCGACAGCATAACGTGTCTGCTGATAAATACTGACCATCCCAGTCCTCGCTTTCAGTCTTTGTGCGTCGGTGAGGGGCTTACCTCGGTTGCCAATCCAGCTAATTACCGGCGCTACTGCTCGAGCTCTGACATGATGTCAGGTTGCCCGTAAACCAACACAGTCCGCGAAGTCTACGACATGTCCACGGACACCATGTCAGACGTATACTGACCGTGAGATGAACTCGAGTTTGGCAGCTCTGCTGGGTTGGTACGGGCTCCTGTGGCTACAAAGAAAGAGGCAGCACTCTCGAGTCATGGGCCATCGATCTCCGCGATTTCCCCAGGTTCCACAATATAAGAACGTGCTGCTAGAGGAACAGATGGTAGCGGAACGCTCCCCGTGAGGTTCGTCGTGCAAACTGCGGAAAGAACTGCGGACTCGCGGAGCGCCCAACGTCCCCGTAGCCCCGTCTTTGTACAACGCACATGGCCATCCACAATCGTGTCAGCGATTCAGGATGGCAAGCAGGAAGCATGGTTGCGCGCTTGCTTGCAGCGATAGGCGCAAGCTCGTTCCACACCTAAAGCCACAGCTCGAAGCAGAGATATCTTACAACTTACTGTCCAGGTGCTGCTTGGGGTGAGAGAATTCCAAAAATGAGAGGTTCGTGCAAAGTCTGGGTGCGTCATGAAAGGATCGCGTGTGGGGTTCACCGTAACACGCTAGTACCAGTTTAGCTAAGGTAGCTTCATCGCTTAGTCTTGGCGGCCGAGATCTCCAGTGGCTCGACCAGATTGAATGTCCAAGGTCTTGGAACTTCCATTGCGAGTCGACTGTAGTATGGCACAATCACGCAATGGCTTCAAATTGCCAGTCCGCACGCGCGAAAGGTTTTACGGCGTTGGAAACAGTGAGGATGTTTTCTCCAGCAGGCCGCGCTGAGGGTATCCCATCATTATCCCATCCCAGACAACGATACAAGGAAGCTCCAGATGCTTTCGCCGACAAGTGTCCGGATATGAAGAACACTCTAGTTTATGGCTAGATGCTGACCTTTTTTGAGTTTCCGCAGAATTTTACAGGGGCTGTGGACGCAACCTTAAACGCACGTCCATGAGGTACTCCCCATATTCTGACAGTCCAATGGTGACGACAATCCCATGCTTACTATTATCGGCTTCATCGCTCAGAGTTTGTTCCTCATGTCCCTTCTTTGGCCAGCCACGAACCTTTGCTGACAAGAAAGCACCCAGCAAGTTACTGTCCAAATCATGCCCAAATAATTACAAGCTACTTCGAATCCTATATAGCAGCACGGCGGCAATCCTGGGCTGGTCTACAAAGAGTTCTCCAAGACTTTATTGACAGGAACACAACAGCCTGCGCAACACGCGGGAGCTTGTTCGAGAACTTATTGAGACACCAGCAGATCCAGTCATCACCAACGATCATCGAACAGCATGGAGTATGAGGTATCTGCTGAACGGCAAGTTAGCCGCCCAACATATTCGTCCGGGCGTAGGAGCCTGCATAAGTTACCAATCGTATCGCTTCAGCTGGCTGCAGACTCTCAGCCACCAACGCTGAGAATGGCATAGCCCGCAGCTGTCTAGCGCGATTCATGGGGGGCTACGTTCTGGATTGATGTACAGATCTACCAGTAGTGCACCCAGATCATGGTGCAATAACTCAATGTTGGGACTCGACATTGGCTGTGGCGCTGCCATCTGGCCCGGTGCCAAAATTTATATCTTCCAGCCTCGAGGATCTTCTTTTGTTGTTGGGGTTCATAATTACTCCCCAACCAAACCTTTGTGAAACCACCATTGCCGGTTCGATCCTCGCTGCGAATGCCATTTTTAGAACGTTTAACTCAACGGGAGAACCTCGAGCGTTTTGCTATCCTCAGCCCTGAGCTACAGTCTTAAATCGTACGCTTGTTGCTCATCAGACAGTTTGGTTCCATCTTCAAACCTTTTCTCTACCTTCATGCCTCGTGTTTGGGATCCAAAATGGCCAATCAATTCGACATTCAGGCTTATGCGGATGGCAAGGTTATTTTTGAGTCAACCGATGGCGTGTCTGTGCTAGTCATCATCTCCGGGATCATCCTGATAGCCAGTATAGACAAGGGAGGTGAGCTTCAACCCACAACCCTTGACATGGTATGTTGTGACCGCCTGCTGACAACCAGACCTACAATAGTGTGTATCTACATCCCCAGTGCCGAAGTTTCGTTTGCCAGGGCCCTAGCCCTGGTGAAGCGAGCGGTTCAAAATCTCAACTCTCACAACCCAGCTCCTGATGACATCGACTTTGAACGAACAGCTCCTGACTTTGAGAGCTGCTTCGTTGTCAAAGGCCACCAGCTGGCAAGCTTACTCCACAACCAAGGGCTGCTCAAGCTGCAGGGAGGCATGTTGGAGCTCATTGCGCCCGTGGCAGCTGTTGTCGTTCCCGTTGCCGCAGGCTTCTCGCTGTTCTTCAAGACTACCGTTGCCGTCACAACAGGCGTAGCCACCGGCGTTTCCTATGTAGCAGGAGGTGCGACTCTCGCGACGGCTAATACCGTGACGACCCAGACCATCACTGTCCAGGTTGCTGGTGCTAAAGCCTCTACTTCGGCTGGAGCTGCCGGAAAAGCTGCGATTGCCGGGAAAGCTGCGACCGCCGGGAAAGCTGCCACGGTGTGAAAAGCTGCGGCGGTGGGAAAAGCTGCGGCTGTGGGAAAAGCTGCGGCTGTGGGAAAAGCTGCGGCTGCCGGGAATGTCGCGCTGGCCGCAAAACTCGGCGTCGCCGATCAATTTGGCGTCGCCGGTCAACTTGGCGTCGCCGGTCAACTTGGCGTCGCCGGCAAAACTCTCCTTGCTGTCAAGCTAATGCTCGCGAATCTTGGTCTGCCGGTTCTACTGGTTTCTGCAGCCTCATGGGTTGCTTATCAGTTCTATAAATCCAAGCAGTTCGTACAGCACAAAGTGGGTTATTGGGAAGCAATGGTCGAGGCAACAAAAATGTCTGGGAGGACGCCAAGCAAGCTGGACATCATGATAGCCAGCCTGATGAGAAGGAATACGATGATAATGATACTTACGAGGAGAAAGACGATGAGGAGGACCACGACGCCGATATCTACGAAGAGAAAGACTCGGCGGCGCAGCACGACAAAGACATCCTTGGCAACGCTGACAGCAAGCCAGAGCACGAATGGCTCTGCGTCAGGGCCAAATGTTCGCAGTATGTCGTCTTCCTTGACCAAACTTGCAAGTCTCCGTACGTGAGCGTGGAAGTCACTGGCATAGTCCAGCGAGTTGTGTTCACCATTGAGTCGCACGATCATGGTAAGTCAGATTTCACAGAGGGCCATTTAGGGCGGCCGCTGACGAACTTGGCAGTCCAGACGCCGCAAACTACTACCAGCACTGACTTTCAACCCGGTGATGGCTGGTTCGAAGCAGGGGTGCAGCGCAAGAAGCCGGAGGCGCAAAAATTGCCGCGCTGGCCGGTCCACAGGAAGGTGACTGCGCCGACTACCGCGAGAAAACAAACTGTCGTGTTTGATAGGAAGACATCCGCGTTCCCGGTGCAGTGCTGGCTGACGGCCATTGAGCCCGGCGATAGGCTGAGTCTCTATCCACAGGGATGTTCTCCAGTATGGGAGAACCACGTGGAGAGCATCGAGGTGAAAGTGTTTTATATCTGAATGTTGTACCTAGAAACATGACTCCTCATTTGTTTTCGCGCCTCTCTGTCTGAGAACCTCCAGGACCCCGTACAACCCAGTGCAATGCCGGCGATGTTACATCTGTGGCTAGCATATTCCAACTAATTCTGGCTCGGTGGAACTTACCACTTACTTGGGGAGAGCCTCCATTTCCTGCATTGCAACAGTTTTACTCTATGTGTCATTCTCAGGGACATCGCTTGCCCGCATACTTCGAATCCTCCGTCAGCCATCCCCAAGCGAGGATTACCATACAAACATGGCATGGCACAAGTGGAACAGAGGCCAAAAGACTATGGTGCAAGCTGCGGCATGCAACAATGCATTTTTCATCATGTTATTGTAAGCGAACGGAGTCCTTGCTCTTTGTCGACCATGTCTTCGTGTTCCTGCACCGGCAGGACAAAGAACTTGGCAAACGACGACTTCGATGCGGACACAATGGCCATGTACAAGACAGGGCGGCTGTTTGTAAACAAAGACCTTGTGTTGAGACTGCGAAAGTGAACAATCTAGCCCTTGGGTATATAAGAGTTTCTCAGCCTCTCGTCAACTATCAACTGAGTCTAACATACCCATCCCTCGCGCTCAACACACCGGCACACTTAGCAGCATCCATTTCCCCTTCCTCGACCATGACGAACAACAACCCCAAGCAAGCCACCGCCCTTGAGCCTCGTGACTTGTCTTTTCAGTACCAGGCCTTGCGTATGAAGTGGGAGGCCGAGGACAAAGTCAACGACGCAGACGATAAGGCATCGGAGATGGCTTCTCGCTCGTCGGTAGATGAGCCTCCGACAGACTTTCCTTACCCTGCTCTCCGAGCCAAGGGTCTCCCTGGGACTACGAAGGTCACCGACCGACCCACCGTCCCCAAGCTGACCATCAACACCAAGGTTCCACCTATGCATAAGCACCCTTGGAACCAACACACCCACCGCCCAAAGGCGTTTATGCGCGATCGGCCTCATCTGGCAGGTTGGGAGTCCGGAACCACGCCAGACTCAGTGACGCTGGCGACGCACTTGAAAGGCCCCAGCGAGTGGGACACTCGTCATGATACGGAGCCTCCAACCCCGGCATAGGTAGTCCTTCATTCCCTGCTGCGCGCATGAGGCCGAAACTACGTACGGGATTGCTCTCAGACGTAGAGGAGGGGGACTGGAGGGACGACACGGTTAGGATTTCTAACACTAGCTAGGAAGTCGCTGACCAGCCTTGAACTGGCATACGAACTAGCCGCTTTAAGGGTCAGACGCAGGTAAGTACGTAGGTCTCGGCATGATTGTGTGATGATTGGGAACTGCATGTGGGATTGATGGCACTACCGAAGGTGTGACGAGGTTATGCCATAAGCGCGGCAAAGAGGAAATAGACAAGTAGAGAGCTTAAGAGAACAGAGAAATGCTTATCGATGTCTATGCCACCATGGATAGACTTGAAGCATGCGACATTTGTACCCGATCTGTGCTTCTCCCTTGTATGTATTGGTGCCATTCCATATGTGTATAAGTAGCTGTTTTAAGGTGAGGTGAGGTAGTGTTGTGCTCAATCTGGAGTGAGGAAGCCAGGGTGGGTCAAGTGTACCTCGCCTAGAAGCACTAGACTGAAAATGGAAGTGGTGCCAAGGGACGTCCCAATCAGGCTAAACGCCGTTGTTCGGTGCGACCAAGGTGTCGAAATCGAAATGCAACGCTTCTCCGTACCACCATCATAAATCATCTTTCACCCCTCTTCCGCACTCTCACCCAACACTTTTGCTAGGCTGGATTGTGCTCTGCTGTTGCGATAGCGTAGGTACAGTCCCATGGGCGCCTGCACTCGCAGCGAGAGGTCAAGCTTGAACCGAGCCGATGCCACCCAACCTCTGCAGTGTCTCCGAAAGTCCAGCTTCCTCATGATGCTCCTTATCGGGGTAGTATGGTGTGGATTGCATGGCGCGAGTGCCTGCAATGATGGAGATAACACCCTGGTTGTTCTTTCAACCACTTACTGGTACTCCAGCTGCCAATCACTGAGTCCACAGTGGCCAAGTTAATAACGGTCGCGTGGGTTGGACCAACCCACATCGGTATCCTACATTTGAAAGTGCCCATATGTGGCCGCAGACGACCAATATAATGACTGAAGCCCCTCTTTCCAGCGCCGCTGCCGTACTGCGTTCCCCTTTCCCCCTCTTTCGTAACACCCAAGGGCCTCCTGGGCAAAAGACGACACCGCTCCTGGCAAGTCAGTCATCCCAAGAGTAGCACCTTCCGTCAGCATCAGCAGCATGGGTGTTGATACGGCACCACGCGTCTTGGAAGCACCGGCGAAGTCCACCGTTGTGGATGACGCAGCGCCGGCCGAGGCGATCGCTTTCGAGCATGACCTCTCCTTCGCCGATGCCGTCAAGCTCTATCCCGCCGCCATCGGGTGGTCGGCCTTTGTGTCGACTGGTGTCATAATGCTGGCTTTTGACCCGCAACTCCTGGGCAACCTGTATGCAACGCCGCAGTTCCAGAAGGACTTTGGGCACGAGTTTCAGGGAGCGGTGAGTAGGTCCATGTCTGGGTAGGGACGACTTGCCTAGCTTGTCGGCGCTGTGGTTGTGCAGAACCGCACGCAGCAGCTCGCTCATACATGTCAGCAGTACACCATCAGCGCCGCGTGGCAGACAGCGCTGGGCATGGGCAATCCCATCGGCCAGGTCGTGGGAGCCCTCCTAGCTGGGTACCCCATGGACCTCTTCGGCCGCAAGTACACCTTCTTTGCGTGTGTCGGACTCACGGCTTGCCTCATCTTTATCCAGTTCTTTGCTAGGTCGCTTGTAACTCTGCTTGTCGGCGAGTTGCTGGGTGGGCTGGTGCTCGGTTGCTTCGTCGTCATCGCGCCGACCTACGCATCCGAGGTCTGCCCCATGGCCATCAGGGGTCATCTGACCTCCTATGTCAACTTGTGCTTTGTCATGGGTCAGCTTCTGGCCAACGGTGTCACCGCCGGCACCAGCAAACTCCACAATCACTGGGCCTATTCGCTGCCCTTTGCCCTTCAATGGTTCTGGTGCGCCATCATTATACCGGGCATGTTCTTCGTGCCAGAATCGCCTTGGTGGCTGGTTCGCAAGGGACGCTTGGAAGATGCCGAAGCGACACTGCACAGACTTGCATCGACAAAGGTGAACATCTCCGCCACCCTCGCGGCGATCAGGGAGACGGACCGTCTGGAGAGGGAGTTGGAAACGGGTAGCACGTATTGGGACTGCTTCAAGGGATCCAATCTCAGACGGACCGAGATCTCCATTGGCGTCTACACGACCCAGGTTTTGAGCGGCATCTACCTCGTGAACTACGGGACCTATTTCTTCACGCTCGCCGGTCTGGATACGGACAATGCTTTCTACATGGGCATCGGCTTCCTTGCTGTCGGTTTCGTGGGCACCATCATCTCGTGGTTCGAGATTGTGCGGTTTGGTCGTCGGCGCATCTACAACACGGGTTTGGCCGTCTTGATGGTTCTCATGTTCGTCATAGGCGTCTTGGACTCTATCCCCGGGCGGCCTTCTGGCGTGCAGTGGGCCGAGTCGGCACTCATGCTGGTCTGGAACTTCGCGTACGATCTGTCCGTTGGCCCGATCTGCTTTGTCATCATCTCCGAAGTAAGCGCGACGCGAGTGAGATCCAAGAGCATTGCCGTGGCTACCGCCGCTCAAGCCATTGCCGGCATTGTCATGACGGTAGCCATTCCGTACCTGATATCACCCGAACAAGCCAACCTGCAAGGTGAGTGTTGTGAAATTCTCGCCGCGGAAGACTACCGCTGTCCGCTGACTGTTGATTCAGGCAAGCTCGGGTATTTCTTTGGGGGGCTTGCTCTGCTCTGCCTGGCATGGGCGTGGTTTAGGCTTCCCGAGACAATGGGACGGACATACGAGGAACTTGACATCCTGTTTGACAGAAAGGTTCCGGCACGACGTTTTAAGAGCTACTATGTGGAAGGCGTGCCAGGAGACGAACGCTAGGCGTCTGTGAGTCCTACTATGAAGTGTAGCCCTGTCTCCTTTCGTCGTCCGACCAGTGCTCTCTATTTTTGCGCCAGTCATTGCAAAACAGGCCCGTATGGCTCGCAGTCTTGATGCAAGACTGTATGTGCCCCTTTCAAATGGCCATGTTGAGGGTATTGGTCGAGGGTCGGGCGCTGACGGAACGGAAGGGGTGGCAGCTGCCGGCGGACACAGTACATGAGTTGCGAATGGTCCATGTTAAACTGGAAAAGTGGCATCAATTCGACTACCAGACGGGCCACAATCATTGTTCAGCAACTCAATGACGCAGGTGACATGACAGGGCTTTCACAGGACTATCTTATTCACAAGCTTTGAGAGATGCACCGTCATGCTCCGTTCACCGAATTCGGTTCCTGCCCTACTATCCCAGTTCATATCATGGATCTACCACTACCCAACCATTAGCCTCGATTAGCAGCAATTCTCTTCTTCGAGAAGCTGACGATCGTGTCCTCGTCATAAATGCTTGTGACGCTGGGATGCTGTGAGACCTGCGTAGCCCACCTGTGGAAGTTGGGCGCCTTGGTAGCGATGTCCTCGCCAAAGGAGGCGGGATAGACACCGGCCTTTAGGAGTGACACCAAGCGAATGACGAAGGAGCCAGTCAAGACCTAGCAAGGAGATGTTAACATCGCTGGGTGGTGGCTGCAGCTTTTACGTGCTTTGGGGCAACCTACCTCGGCGAAAGTGAGCTTCTCGGCTCCGCCAAAGAAGGGTTTGGCATCAACCAGCAGAGGTTCGACCTCTTTCACCAACCCGGCAACGGCCGCCTCTACGCCGGCCTGCGCTTCCTCCTCGGACTTGCCGAGGGTGAACTTGATCAGTGGGCCCTGGAACTTGCTAAAGAAGGCGTCCACGAAGAAGGCAATCTTTGCTCGGCGGAGAGCACCTTCGACAGTGTTGGAGGGCGGAAGAAGGTGGGACGGGTACGCATCAGCCAGGAACTGCGAGACGATGCCGGACTCTGGAATGATGTGGTCATTGAACTTGAGGGTGGGCACCAGACCCCTCGGGTTGATGGCCAGGTACTCGGGTGAACGAGGTGTGTCCAGGTCAATGATCACTTCCTCGAAAGGGAGGCCAAGTTCATTGAGCGCGATATGAGCACGGTGAGCCCCTGAAAGGTAAAGGTCAGCTATTTCCTGGGAGGATTATAGCGGTAGTTGAGTGTGGGGGATGGCAACTGCTTACATGGACAGCGGTGATTTGTGTAGAGTACGAGTTTGTCGTTGAAACCCATTGTAAGTTTTGTCGGCAGGTGGTTGGCCGGTAAAAACTCAGCTTCAATTCTTGGTGTCGGATCAGGGTAAACGTGAGATGGGAAGTGACTCGACTAGGTGATCAATAAGGATATTCAAGTCTTCCATCAGATTCAACCAGGTCAGAGATGTATCTGGCGAAGAGAACGAATTTGATATGTACTTGAATTCAACCACAGCTGAAGGTTGCTAAGCATCTTGCACCATCGATGGCGCTATCTGTACCTTTCCTCAGCGCGCGGCACGATGTGGGCTTTGCATCATCTTGATTGATAATCACTGCTGTACCGCGCGGTTTACCCCGCTTGAAACCTCGACGACTTGTTACTACCAGCTGGATGTCGCAGCGAGTGTGTGGTCTTCCCCTGTCAGATTTACAGCTCCGCAAGACCAGACGCGACCGGGGATTTTGTGCTTTGAAATACGTCGCGAAGGACCAAAAACCGCGGGAACTTGGCAACACACGACGCACGGGCATACACGGCAAGCATAAACTGGTGACTTGAGGAGACGATGATTCGACCGCGCGCAAAGGCAATCTTTCGGGTGGTACTGTTACAACTCTAGACTTTTTCTTTCATTGCGAAAGTCGGGTACTTTGCCATCGTAGATCCCAAAGCTTCGTGTTCTGATCCGTACTCGGGGGACGTGTGCTGTGATCATTGTTGCGCAATCTACCGTGGCCCCTTGTGGTGTAGTTGGCTATCACGTTCGGCTGTAAATGTCATTTGTTACCGAAAGGTCACCGGCTCGATTCCGGTCGAGGGGATGTTTTTTGCTCCTTGCACCCTTGCATTTACCATATACGACACGCTTGCCATCGATAACCATTGCAAGAGCGCTTGTCGCACAGAGACATATTGTACATGCCGAAAGGTATCCTTCTCTTAGCGGCAACCCATGTTCAAAGCCAACGCTAACGCCGAGCCCTACCAAACATGAACAGGCTGCCATTTTCCAACGCTCAATCGCTCGTGCTAAAGTAGTAGTTCTCCCACAGATACTCGTAGTCCTCCAGTATGCCGCCGACGATATTCGGCACCCTGTTCTTCACGCCGCCAACAATGCCCTTGACGAATGTATCGTATGCCGCGCCGCGCATAGCCCACCAACCCATGGCCCAGCCACGACGATTCCACTCCTCCCGCTCCAGCGGTGAGGCACGTAGCCCCGCGTCACGGAGCTGTCTAGCCGCTAGCTCGCACCCGACGCCGATCAGCCAGGGGTACCAGAGGCTGCGCTTCCTTCCGTCCTTCTGATTGCGTAGCGTCGTGGTGGCGAGCGCTATGGCGTACATGAGCGGCGCCAGGATGTGTAGAACCTCAGCGGCGTGAGCCGCCGTGCCGCGGAGTTGAGGGAGGAGCTTGGTCGCAGGCTTGATGTCGTCGGCGGTAAGGACTCTGGAGAGCAAATAGGTCGATATGTCCTCTGTCGCAGGGAGGGTGGGGAGTGTCATTCCAGTTCGGGGCATTGACCAGTCTCGCTTCCGACCGTGCTCGCTGTTGTTTGCCTTGTTACTCTCGCCCTCATCCCCTTCTGTCTCCTCGCCCATCAACTCGGCCAGCGTGCGACCCTTGTCATCTTCTTCCTCGGTCTCCGCCATCTCGGCAATATCAACTCGCTCCGGCAGTGCGGGTGTCAAGAGTGGTCTTGATCGCGTAATCCTCAGCAGCAAGAGACGACAAAGCGCTTTGACAGCCTCAAGAAGAACCACTACCCGCCATCGTGCCTTTTCGCCCCGTCTCTTGGCCGTCATCTCGCACAGCAGTTGGGTGTATTGTACAATCTGTAAGGCGCAGGCTACACGACGGTAGAGCGCCGACTTGGCCGCCCAGAATCGGGTATATCGGCTATGTGGTGATGATGCGTGGGCAGTCGTGGGCTTGGACTCGCTCGCCGCGCGGCGCAGCAGGGCATCGTGGTAGAGGGAGAGGAGCTGGACTCCCGAATGGATCGACTCGGACGCTATTTCCGCATCCCTAAAACGACCTGTGCAGCATGGGCCGCAGATTAGCTTGGGCCGCGCCACACACCAGACTACCATTCTGTAATAGATCGCATACCCGGAATGATGTATGTTAATGACCTCAGGGTTGACTCGATCTGCGACACCTGGCCGGCGTTCTTCGTGACGAAGTCGGCGTACATGTGCAGCCACTGAGGCGGCAGGGAGAGCACCCTGCCCATGCTCGATTGTCGTGCGAAATCTGACGGTTTTCCGGGAATATCTGCTGGAGTCGACATTGTGACAATACAGGATCTATCCCGCACGTCTCGTGCAGGTGATGCAATGACGGTAGAAACTCCTGTCTTGTTAATAAGATGTACAGCCAGAACGATGATGCGGCACAGAGTAGTATTGACAGCACTAGAGCTAGCACACACTTGGGCGCACTAGCTGTTGAGCCTCGGCTCAGTTATCACCGGTATCAGGGAACGCTACTGCCACCCCTGACGCTTACGTAAGGTACGTTACCCTACAGTCACACTATCACGCAATAGTCCTTATAAGTTACCTTGCTAATAGTATTAAAGCATATTAGTTTAATTGGCAAAACATAGTGTTACGGCCACTAGAAGTATAAGTTCAAGTCTTATATATGCTTACCTCCACCTTCTTAAGGGGAAGGAGGATTTACCGCCCATTAGTAGGCGATTGAATAATTTAAACATATAAAAATTTAACTATGAATATTACCTTGAGTTTTTTTTGAATCTTAGTTTAGAAAATTTCTATTATTAAGGCGCTAGCTACCACTTCGCATTTATTAATATATTATATAGCTTTATAATATAAGGTGTGGCATAGTTTGTAAGGGCCTTATATTTAAGTCTCTTTACCTCTTTTTTACGTTTGTTATTTAACATTATTATGTTTATTATTTTGTGTATTAATACACTATAGAGTTATATATTTTATGGTACAGCCATAACCAGTACAAATTCGCAGTCTGGTGACCCAAGAGAAAGACGTGAAGGCTAAAGGTGAACATGTGAACGTTCAGCGATCTGATGCATCAAGCGATGTTACTTGCCCTTTTACCGAAGATTAGTTTGGCCCTTCTCCATACACTACAGTTGCTGGGCTTATGAAATAGTAGATCATCCCGCCTTCTTAACCTGTCAACAGTTTGACCTGTCGACAACCAAACACAATCTTCACATCGACGCACAGTCTCCAGTACCCGTACAACTACAATGGCTCCGTTTATTCAGACCAACGGCCGTACAGAGACCGACGAACGGCCTGTACCCGGCCATTCGTTGGACTTGACTGTGCTGGGCATGAACAGTGGCACATCCATGGTGAGATAATAGCTGGTCGCTTCCTGTATGGTGCATGACAGAACTGACCAAAACAACAGGACGGCATTGACTGTGCTCTTTGCCATTTCCGACAGGAGACGCCCGAGTCGCCCATGCACTTTTCCCTTTTGAAGTACGGAGAGGTACCCATGGACCTGAAGTTGAAGAAGCGGGTGCTGTCCATCATCAAGCACGACCGAACCTCTGCTTCCGACTTGTCCGAGGTCAATGTCCAGCTTGGCGAGACCTTCGCTGCGGCGGCATTTCGGTTCTGCGAGGAGAACGGCGTCGACATTAAGAGCATTGACGCCATCGGTTCGCACGGCCAAACCATCTGGCTGGCCAGTATGCCCGATGCTGGTATTCCCAAGTCCGCTCTGACCATGGCGGAAGGCACCATCATCGCATCGCGCACGGGACTGACGACGGTGACTGACTTCCGTATCTCGGATCAAGCTGCGGGTAGGCAAGGGGCGCCGCTGATCGCCTTCTTCGATGCCCTGCTCTTGCATCACCCCGGCAAGCTGCGTGCCTGTCAGAACATTGGCGGGATCGCTAATGTGTGCTTCATCCCTCCCGAAGGCCCGGACCGTGCCTATGACTTTGACACTGGCCCAGGAAACGCGCTTATCGACGCCGTTGTCCGGCATTACACCAATGGCGAGCTCGAGTACGATAGAGATGGCGAGATGGGAAAGCGTGGAAAGGTCAACCAGGGCATGGTGGACAGGTTTATGGCCAAGATCCCATACTTCAGCTGGGATCCGCCCAAGACAACGGGACGCGAAGTCTTCCGTGACACCCTCGCTGACGACTTGATCAAAGAGGGCGCAGAGCTGGGACTTTCAGCAGACGATGTCGTCGCAACGGTTACTCGGATCACGTCCCAGGCCATTGTCGACCATTGGCGACGATATGCACCAAAAGACCGTCCCGTTGATGAGGTGTTCATGTGTGGAGGCGGTGCTTATAACCCCAACATCTGCAATTACATGAAGGAGCAATTCCCGCACGTCAAGATGTTCATGCTCGATGACGCAGGCATACCAGGCGGAGCCAAGGAAGCCGTGACTTTTGCCTGGCAGGGAATGGAGGCCATAGTGGGACGTAGCATACCTGTGCCGGACCGGGTGGAGACGCGCAGGCCTTATGTGCTGGGCAAGGTCAATCCGGGAGAGAACTACCGGACCGTCATGAGAAAAGGCATGTTGTTTGGCGAGGGTCGAGCGAAGCTGGACGCTGTCAAGGAGATGGTGAACTATGTCGATGGAAAGATCTTTAACAACAAGTGGTAAAGAATGCGTAAAGCAGCCAAAGTTCATTCGCCTGCTTCCCCAGATGCCCTAGTAGAGTGATGATAGAATGACCGCTGGTGTCTGCTAACGCCTGCAACTGCTTAGTCAAATTTGATCAGCCACAAGCTTGTGACATTGGAGGCAGGGTGACTCGAAGAGCTCATAGTATTCCTCATCTAGAACGAAAGATACGTGTTGGGCACAGCGAACGGCCATGTCCAGTCCTGTAGAAACTCGTCAGGCAACTGGAATTGGGGTGACAAATCTGGCACCTGAGGCTCGACCCATGTATGCCCGGCCGCATCCTGGAAGACGGCCCCGGTCGGGTTGTTGCCGTTCTGGTTTTGAGATATCCGGTTATTTTCCATGTATTGCTCCAGGCGCACAACTAAGTCCCGCAGCCGCTGCCCGGCACCTGCACTCTGGTATAGGAACGCCTCGAGGCTTTCCAGCAAGTCCGCCATGGAGAGAAGAAGTTCCTTTACTCGTCGACATGAGCTCGCAGAAAGAGCCCCCTCCATCACTGAGCCTAGAATGATGCCGATGCCTCCAATGTGATAGATCAGAGGCGTGCTGATGGCCCTCAAGTATGGCTTGGGCACTTGATGAAATGTCGTCAAGACATCGTGGACCACGGAACACTTTGTGTCTACATCAACTCCGGCCTCCAGCGACAGGTCGACCATGCGCAAAAGTGCCATTGTGGCCTTGATGTTGGCAGACTGAAAGCCGTAAATATCCCGTCCCGCATCTCCAGTTGCAGGCTGAAGTTGTTTGAAGACGACGGGCAACGAATCATAGAGGTGGCTGACACGATGCTGGCTCGTCAAGGACACGGAATCTGTGCCGGCCAGGTCACTTACGAGGTTGAAGCGCGAGGATCGAGACCGCAGTCTCCCGAGGCTATGCTCCAGCACGCGATAAAGGTCAGTCGTGAAGTTCCAACCCACTATCCAGTGGTCCCCTTGTTCTAGGTCCTGGCTTTCCGCATCAAACCTCCCTGTTGGGTATTCCACCCTCGAAGGGCTCTCGCCATAGTGTATCCAGCCGTCCCAGATGACGGAAGAATATACATCAAGTGTATACATGGACCAGTACTGTAATATGTGACGACCGGGTGTCAGCGACCTCGGGCAAAATGGGGGTATCTCCTGCCAAATCCACTCACCAGCCTCCGCCACTCTTCCCTCTCCGATGCGTGTAACTGTTCAGGCCAGCTGACTTCATTGTGCCACTCATTAATGGCCAGTATCGTGAAATACTGACCAATGTACATCTTCATCTGCCTGATCTTGGCGTCCTGTAGGCTGGCCAGAGACAGGAGAGCAAACCCCCGAAGGTGATCAAAATCGCGGCACTGAAGAATGTTGCCCGGGAGGGCTTCTTCAGCCGCAGCAAAGAACATCTCCGGAGAGGGAATCCCGGCGTCGGAGGAGGCTAGAACAGGCGACACTAATGCACCGTCCCGCAACCTCGCCGAGGACAGAGCACAAGCCGCCATGACCGAGCAAAAGAAGGCGCGGTTGCGGCCGTGTTCGAGCTCGTCAAGCCTCGCTTCAAGCCTGGCGGGGTCAAAGAAGGGAAATCTGAGGTTTGTGTTAGGTGATTCTTTGGTCAAGCTGAGCATAATCGTTGTCATGACTAACATAGGGTAAACCGTTTCATGGTAAACACAAACCAACCGCTGTACCACAGACGTAGCGGTCCGCGCAAAGCTCTGCCACGCGGGACTGAGAGGCTCGGTGTACCCTTGCTGTACTGCAGAGGGGGCCTGCTCTTGGGAATTGAGTCTTTCATGACCAGCGACCGGACCGGGCTCACGAGGATCGCGAGTGACGGCAGACGGTTGGGTCGAACTGGCAGGTGGTGGAGCATGCCTGGCTGGATGCCGCTGCGGAGAGGATTCGACCACACCAGGAGAGGTGGCGGTGCCCCTTCTCAGGGGCCGGGAATAAGTGCATTGCACGGCAAAATCTGTGCAATTCTGGCAGCAGGTCGGGTTTAGGGTGCTGCTCTGGCACTTGATGCGACGTTTATGGCAGAAGTCGCCTGGAGCGCACATTGTTAGTCAAATAGAGCGATTGCAGCCTCACTCAACGGTAGGTTCCCCTTGAACTTACATGCTCTCGAGTTGCGTAGTAAACGGCGTGGACGAGTGCTTGACATTGGCCAGAAACAAGGAACGAAGAGAGTTGGTAGATGAGAAGAGACCTACCCTACACCACGAGACCAGAGGTAGGATGCCCCGTGCTTATCGATAACACATCGCTCGTGAAGCTGTACATACCTCTACAGAGGTACTGAAGTACCTTATCCACAAATTACCCAGTCTTGGCGGACCTCCCTCTCTTGCAAGCTTGAGAGTTTCCAATGATTTCTCCGCGAGACAATATGCCGACATGCTTCTCGCGATAATCACTCTATGGCCAGAGCTAAGGGGCCGGGTAACACCAACAGGCCTCCCAGTACCTCTAGAGGTGGCTGGGGAGCAGCACCTGACCAGCAAAACGATTCAACCACGGCTGGCAGCTGGTTGATTCCGTGCGTGGGTTGCTCTTCTCATCATGAATCGACTGCTTTTGTCATTGCGCTACTCACATGACCCAGAGCAAGTATGTGCCATACTGAGGTATACTTGTAGACCAAACCAGTCATATACAAGATCAACAGATCCGGATATCACCATCCAGAGCGGGCTGTTGAACAACTAACCAACAAAGGATGCACTTGCAGCTCAACCGCGTGCCATGTCCGCTTCGGCCACCTCAAAGACAGGTCTGGCACTGAACCAACCCGCGATCTCAGACCCAACCGTCTTGTACGTGTAAGCCGCATCCTCCTCCGAAATCTTGATCGTCTGCTCCGCACGCCCAGCCGCCGCTGCGTCCGCGAGTAGCTGCGCCTGACACGACCTCTCCAACGCAAGGTACCAGAAGATGCAGCTTTCGATAGACCCTCCGCAGGTGATTAGGCCGTGATTCTGCAGGATCGCCGCTTTCCTGCTTCCCAGAGCCGTGGCGATGGCTCGGCCTTCCTCGGCGTCCAGGACGATACCCTTGGACGCGTAGAGCGCCACGTCGTTGTGGAAGGCGCACGAGTCCTGGGTGATCATGTCCAAGTTGCGGCCGAGGGCACTGAAGGCTTTGCCATAGACGGAGTGAGAGTGCGCGACACAGTTGGCGTCGGGTCGGGCCTCGTGCACTTCATGGTGGATCGCATATGCTGTGTTCCACAGGGTTAGACGCGAGCATGTTGTTGTGGCCATTTCCGGCAAAGCCTTACCTGCAGCATTGACAAGGCGGTTCGGACCTCCATCCACCACCTTGCCGTCCTTGTTGACCAGGATCAAGTCGTCCACGGTCATATGCGCCCATGCTTTACCAAAGGGATTGAGCCAAAAGCTGGTTGGGTCAACTGGATCCTATGCATGACACGGTGCTTGTCAACAGAGAGCTTGCATTGGGCGGGCAATTCGTCCTGAAACCTACCCTCACGGTGATGTGGCCGGCAACACCGTCGTCAAACCCATACTTGGCAAAGATACGAAAGGCTAGCACTTGCCGCTTCTTCAGATATTCCCGCTTCTCGTACGGGTCGTCAAACGTGGGAATGCCCAAGTCACTAGCTTTGGGCATCTCCACCTTTGGCTTCTCCTTCAAGCCATCACGATACAGGGGCCCCGATGCCCCCAATGGGGTGTCCGACACTGGTGGGGTTGCAATTGCAGATGGCGACATTGTTCCCTGGCAAGTATTGTTATGTCGAAAGGTCCTTCGCGTACGACGTTCAGGGATAAGAATCTCTGAAGACGTGCAAGAGAGCATTTACTTCTTATCTAGTGCAACGGGTGCGGTCATTGTCAACGCCGTCGAATCCATTGGCTGTTCGGAGTCTTAATACTAAAGCTGGCCATGCCTCGGCTCCAAGTAAAGAGGGGTGGTGGACAATCACTTGACAGACCACGAATCGGCCCATGCTAGTCCCGGCCATGTTGACACCGGATTGTTCTTTTCTCAACCCCGCATTGGAACTAAGTCAGCTCCGCGTCCTCCGTGGTGAGGACTTGCTTACGAAGTATGCCGCCGATCTCAAATCAAAACCATTGCGTAGTCGCAATGCCGTCGACATCCCATGCGGAGTTCACCACCAGAACCCCACATGCTAAGCTACCCCGGATTCCCCAGCCGCTACCCCAGACACTAACTTGGAAGAGGGCTTGTTGCTTTCGCCCAATGCCGATCAGTTAACAGGCTATTCCATGCCGGTCGCCAGTCACCGATAGCGATGTTAGCAACAGGCTAATGAGTGAAATCACTCCTCGTAGGACTTATACCCGGGACATCGACAGATGACAACAGGATGGACTCTTGAATATCATCTCCCATCTCGAAAACCAGTAGCAAAGAACATTCTCCAACAACATCAAGTCTTCCGTAAGCTCAAGCAAAATCCAACTTGGTATGGAGCTTCTCCAAGGTCTAGAGAGCGGTGTTCGCATCTACGACCTAGCCGTCGAATGGGTGAACGGCATGGCAGCGTCACCAAGCAACGTGCCCTTCTCGCTCGCCCTGAACTGGCGCCACGAAGACCGAAAGGGAATGGGTGGGACCAAGGGAGGATCCGCCTCCAACTCCGTGGTCGTGACGGGTGACCACGTCGGCACGCATATCGACGCGCTGTGTCACGTCGGCAACGAGGGCACCCTGCATGGTGGCGTGCAGATCAGCGACGCCTGTCACGGCGGACACTTTCAGCTCCTCGGGGCTGAGACCATCAAGCCAATGGTGTGCCGAGGAGTGTTTCTTGACATCCCCGCTCTCAAGGGCGTGAGTCGACTGGAGGCTGGCTACGGCATCACGGACGAGGATCTGGAAGCCGCGCTGGGGAACACCCCGCTCAATGAGGGGGATGTGGCGTTGGTCAGGACGGGATGGGTCCAGCTCTACAAGGACGCGAAGGCGTACTTGGGGGATGACACGGGCGTGCCTGGCGTCACGGCCAGCGGAGGACGGTGGCTGGCAGATCACGGTGTCCGCGCAGCTGGAGCCGACACGATCGCGTTCGAGCAGGTCCAACTAGGCCCGAACTTCAAGAAGCGGCCGTGCCACGGCATCTTGTTGTGGGAGAGGGGGATCCACATCATTGAGGTCATGAACTTGGAAGAGTTGGCCGAGCAGAGAGTGAAAGAGTTCCTCTTCGTGCTCTCGCCGCTGAAGTGGAAGGGAGCGACAGCGTCCCCTGTTCGACCTCTGGCTGTGGTAAATGTATAACAAGACAAATAGGCTGGCCTGGCGCTGCGTCGTCGCACCAGAGAAAGACCACCAGGTGTTGGTGTTGGACCAATGAGCCTACTGA
This sequence comes from Coniochaeta pulveracea, assembly GCA_003635345.1. Classification (NCBI taxonomy): domain Eukaryota; kingdom Fungi; phylum Ascomycota; class Sordariomycetes; order Coniochaetales; family Coniochaetaceae; genus Coniochaeta; species Coniochaeta pulveracea. The sequence continues at coordinate 141,955 of QVQW01000063.1, read as the reverse complement.
CTTAGGACGATGACCAGAATAAAAGTCTACAGTAATGTCACCCTTTCTTACATGCCAAGGGCGCTCCAGTCGAACTTGTCAAAGTCTAGATATTCCTCGGGCATCTGCTTCTCCAGGCAGTGCTCCCAGTAGACGCGGAGGGTATCATAGAAGATGGAGGCGCCCATGCGAGAGAGGATAGGGGGCGAGCGGTGCTTATTCTCAATGTAGGGCAGTTCTTGCAGTACGGTGCACGCCTTGCAGCTAATGTCGTCCGGTGCGCTCACCGCTGTGCTCAAGGACTGGCGAACGCGCTCAATGCTGTCGTGCAGCATCTCACGCTGTACTTCGAATGGCAGCTGCAGGAGACGGACCAACACGAACGCGGCATAGCACATTGCTCGCCTGGTGTGGATCGGTGCAATGGAGAGATTCATCCCGTATGTGAGGTCAATCAACTCGCACGCCGTAACCTCCGCATCTCTAGCCAGATCCAGCACGTCATCGGACAAGGGCACGTCGTCCAGCAGTGCGAACGAACACAGCTGGAGCCTTGCATAGAGGAGCGAGATTCTGACCACATCACCCTTCCGGGCAAGATGCTGCTGTTCTAGAGCTACAAGTCGCTTGTGGTGCTGCTTGACCATTGCCAGCCGCGTCGTCGGTTCGAGCATGCCTGTCAGGGTGGGAGCATTGCCACTTATTTCCCACGATGACTGCATCAGCAAGTGATAGATACGGCAAAGCTGCGACAGGACCGACTCGACTGCCGGATCTCCAAAGGCGGCGAGCAGGTTCGCATCTGCGGATATGGAGGAGGGGACACCTAGGTGGCTCGACTGCATCTGGTTGACAACATAGCACGCCAGCCAAGTCGTAAGCCTGATTTCCGTGTCGAGCATAACCGTGGACGGACCGCTCAGAGACCCATTCCGGAGAGGCCAGTAAGGCTGGCTGGCTCGGTGCAGGCCGAGTTGAAGACTCATCTGGATGGCAATGCTACAGTAGAATGGCGCCGGGTCCTCGCTCAGCCGAGTCGTCTTGAAAGGCCACAAGCACATGATGAGGAGAGCCTGGATGGTGTCGACAGAGTGCGAGTTCGCGTGGATGGTTTCCGCGATCATGGCTTTGACCATGGGTGCGAGCTGACTCTGTTGCTTCCAGCTGGATGCCACGGCACAAATGACCCAGAAGAGCAAAGGACTTCTTGAGAACACCTCATCTGGAGACTCGGAGCTGACTTTGAATGGTAGGGATGGATGATGACGGGCAAAGTATGTCTTGAAATATCTCTCAACCTGTACGCCAGACAGGTTCACTTCACCCAAAGTACGGTACGGACCAGGAAGGGAGGCCGGGAGGACGGACATTGACATGGAGCTGGCAGGCAGCGGCTGCAGAAGCTGGAGTGACGGCGATGTCACGGTGCCCTCAGACGTGGCCTGCAATAAATTCGACGTTTCCCATGCTCCGGGATCCGCTGTGACAGTGATGGTATCTTCGCTCTGCTGCGGCGACGTAGAAGCATTGCTGGCGGCTGGGTTGCTTAGGGCTTGTCGGAGCTGCTGAATCTCGTTTGACATCTGCTGCAGTCTTCTGCCCTTGGACATGCGTTTGAACGATGCATCAAAGACACACGTCAGATTCAGCGAGCGGCAGCGGGAACAGCCACCGGGTCCGTCGGCAGCATCACACCGTGCTTTCCATTGCCGACACTTGGTGCATGCTTTTGCCTTCATCTGTGGCGGTTGATACGGGACAGGAAGATCGGTCTTAGACCGCACAACAGCACTGCAGTCGTCTTAACTGAACGCTGTGTTGTTCAGGATTCAGTGGGTGAACCACCCCACATCGTCCGGGCGCCTCGGCAGTGCCGTAGACCACAATGCGGGGGAAGCTTACGCACTAGCTGCATTAGTGGCAATCAGGGGCACCATGGGGGCCATAACCTTCCATCTCTCTGCTTGAGGGTCAGGATACCAGACAGCACACGCACAGGATTACGCATCCCCACAGATGCTCTGCAGGAGTCGGGGTTATGACAATAACAAGACCCTTGGAGCCGCAAAATCGCTTATTTGTTTACGCGCTGTGTTTCGTAGCAGGATACACATGACACTTTATTAGTGACATTCTCCCTGGTGGTGAAGGATCCTGTTTGATAGAACATAACATGTCTCCCTGCTAACTGAGTTGAACATATATGTGGCAAGTAGAGACCCATGACATACATCAAAACAACGAGGCACTACACGTTACCCTAGTTACCTGCTCTCCCTTTCCCACGATGGCCGCACACCACCCCAAGGTAGCCATCTGCAATGTCACGGTTTTTGACGGTCAGCAGATGCGGAAGGGCACGACAGTAGCCTTCGAAAATGGCCTGATCGTGTCAGACGCCACGGATGCTGAGACAATCATCGACGCCGAAGATGCCTTTCTGGTCCCAGGCATGATAGACTGCCACGCCCACGTTCACGGCGCCGAAGACCTCGCCCTCATGGCCCGTCACGGCGTGACAACGTGCCTTGACATGGGCACTAAAGATCTCAAGGTCTTGCAGGATCTTCGCGGCGGTGTTGGCAACTGCGACGTACGAAGCGCTGGGATACCGGCGATGCCCGCGGGAAGCCGCCACACCAGTAAACCAGGATTTCCTCGACGGCTCATCGTGGCTGAGCCAGCCGACGCAAAGGGTTTCGTAGCCGACCGCATCTCGGAAGGAGCAGACTACATCAAGGTGATGCTCGAGGCGGAAGGTCCGAGCCAAGCGAGCGTCGATGCCGTGGTGGCCGAAGCACACGCACAGGGGCGGATCGTTATCGCTCATGCGACGACATCTGGCACGGTCGAGAAAGCAGTCACCGCAGGGGTAGATGTCATTACACATGTTCCCCAAGACAAGCCGCTCATGGAGGAGACGGTGGCCAAGATGAAGGTGGCGAGGACGGTAGCCGTGCCGACTTTGGTCAAGATGATGGCCACGGCCGCCAAGGACACGACCATCGATTACGCACACTCGAAGGCTTCCGCTGTCACTATGAAGCACGCTGGAGTTTTGCTTCTTGCCGGTACAGACGCCAACAAACATGCCTCGGGCATCGGCGAGATCTCGTACGGGGACAGCATGTGCAGAGAACTCGAGCTTCTAGTGGAGGCTGGACTATCGCCTTTGGAAGCCATCCGGTCGGCCACAGACCTGGCTGCTTCGTACTTCGGGCTCCAGGACCGAGGGGCGATCGAGCCACGCAGGAGGGCGGATCTTGTATTGCTGTCGAAGAATCCCTTGGAGGATGTTAGCAATATGAGATCGATTCAACGGGTATGGTGCAGCGGAGTGGCTGTCGAGCTGTCATGACGTAGAGTGTAGACTCATCGCTGCATAACAGAAGAGACCGGTCATCAGACGAGTCGCAAGGTATGATAGCCAATGTTAGCTGGATTGCTCAAGTCTCTAATGCTCGACGATTGCAGTTCCTTCCAGCTTCAAACTGGAAAACGTGTGAACGCCCGTGGGGAACCACTGAGGTACCCCCACAGATCCATTGACCAGAACTATGCCTCAAACGGTTAGTTCGTCAAGCCTACCTAGACTCGAAACTCGCTTGTGGAACCAACAGAGTGTCCCGCAATCAACGCGGGGTACTGATGGCTGCGGTTATAATATTAGCCGTTGCAAAGAAAGCATCTGCGGCAGCTGCATGAGATGGTGCTGCGCAACCAACCATGCCGACCAGAACTACCAACTGTGGAGGCGCTAATGAACAGACTGCGAGGTCGCAATCAATGCATGGGTTAGGGGAGGTTCACACAACCATGCGGGTTTGCAATACCCGCGTGGTTCTTCATCAACTTCCGTTCCCACGAACCAGGGAAGTTGTTGCAGCTCCGGCACATCGTTTAGCCGTTGTTCAGACTCCAGACCTAGGGACACCACTTTGACAGAGACGCGCACTCCGAAATCCATTGGTCTCGGTGCGTGCTCCTTCCATGGTGCAGGAACCCAGTGCTACCTGACCTTCCATTTAACCGATGGACCACGGTCTACCGCCCCGGATCTTCGTCGGATCGTGTTAGACTGATGTCCGTGAGGGCCAGGGGAGAAGTGTTAGAGTCGGATGGTGCTTTGATCCCACCCATCGAGATCGGTTCATTTGCTGCTCTACGGCCCGACAAGAGCGACTTTATCGGCAGTGCAAGTGGCGTCTTCTTCGTCAATACCGTCTTCCGCGCTTTTGCTGCGGCGGCTCGACCATGTAGCGTAGATCAGAGCGAACACGCAGTGGCGACAGCCGGCATCGCCACCGCCCCGGACCCGGCATCAACACACAGCTATCTCGCTGCTGACGAGGGCGTGCAGCCACCGGGAGCTGATGATGATAGGCTTGCTCTACAACCGGAACTTCTTCAGGAGGAGACTAGCGGACCACCCGGAACTCGCTTCTACGGCGTGTCGGCGCCGGCGTTGGGAAGACCACCACCGCCGGCGGCAGCTAAGAAGCTCCTCATGATGTACTTCCGGAACTGGCATCCTTTCTTCCCGTTTCTGCACGGGCCGACTTTCTTTGAAGAGGTGGACAAATTTTACCAGCAAGGGCAGAACTCGGGTAGGGACGAGGCCAACTCCGAGGCGACCTCGAGCCAGCGGAGGAAGCTGTGCAGGGCTGTGACGTTCCAGTGCATCTTCAACATTGCCGCCTCGGGTCGGGACTCTTTCCATCTCGATGCCGGCTCCCGGATACAGTCTGCTGCGGCATTGACGAGCCTCCTCGGCACCATCTATGGCAGCCATGACATATCTGCTCTACAGGCCTTGCTGGCCGCCGAGCTGTATCTGACCTCCACCATGTCTCTGAGAGCCGCCTCGACCGTTCATGGCGCCTTAACGCGAATACTTTACCATTCCGGTTATCACCGCTGCCCGTTTCGGTTTGTTCAGCTGTCAAGCGACATGTACGACATCCGAAAGAGGATATTCTGGTGTGCATACGTACTGGATCGGCACCTCAGCCAGGCCCTTGGTTACCCGGTGGCAATCCAGGATGACGAAGTTGATGTGTGTATTCCGGGCATGGCGGAGCTTCATAAACCAGTAAAGCCACGGGAGCAGGGTCCACTCTCACAGCCTGCTGCAGGGGACGAGGTTCGGGAGCATCTTCCAAGGGACGCATCAGGAAGAAGTGAGGCCGAGAGAGTAGATGGTCCACAGCAGACTGGTGACCTGGCAGTTGAGACCAGAGACGCCGAGACTCAAAGTCCTGCACATCACCACATGGGCTCTCCAGAGACGGCGGGTGAGTATGTTCTGGGCTACCTGGTCACATACTCCAGGTTACTGGGAGCCAGTCTAAACTTATTCCACAAGTCAATACACACACGTGTGATCACCCGGGAAAAGGTGACGGAGTTAACTTACCGGATACATACATGGTGGAATAGCCTCCCTTCCACCCTTCAGGATGAACCGGAAGGCAGCTCGACCGGCGCCAACCCCCAGTTCGCAGCCTTCTTCACAACGCTATATCACTACCTCATCCTTCTCTGCAACCGGCCATTCCTATCCCTGCCTCCGCACACCATGGGCTTCCGGTCTTGCCTGCAGGCAGCACTGGGTGCGAGTCGCTCTATAGTCGCAACGCGGACTCGTCGCCTCGAGGTGTCGATATCAGCGTGGCCCGGAACGTTATCAGCCACATGGATGGCAAGCCTTGTGATTGCCTTTGCCGGCCTTCTAGATCTCTATCCGCGGGAAAAAGCGGTCGCGTACGTTTCTTTCTTTTTTTGGTGCCACATGTCCCCCCATTCCTCCACTCGGCAAGACGGAAGGACTAACACGGAGGGTACAGTGATCTAGGGCGGTGCCTTACCTTGTTGGGCGACATGTCGCCCAGCTGGGCAAGTGCCAGTCGGTGCCACGCAGCCGTAAAGACCCTCCACGACAGATTGGCCTCTAGACCAAACGGAGTACAAGCCAATCCCGGTATCAGCGCCACGTCGCGAACCCCCAGCATCGTCCTTCAACAAGCGCCTCTCTCAAGCCTCCCGCAAGCGCCCCAACAAGCCACGATCAACCACTGGTCCAATGGCAGTAACCACAAGCGTCGTAGGACCGACGGCAGCATCGCAGCATACGCACCAACGCCGTCACGGAGCCAGACCGGTGTTGCCAGCTTGTATGGGGGCCTCACAGACCCAAATTCGGCTTTCCAGGACTGGCAGCCGGTGCTGGAATACACCGGGCCGGACTTTGGCTTCGATGCGGAAGACTTTGCCAGCAGCGGGGAGTGGCAGGCCGCTCTTGGACCCAGCAGTATGGACCCTACCCCGGGGCTTTTGTTCAGTAACGCCGGATTTGACGCGTATGTACAGCAATTTGGAGATAGGCTGAACAACTAGACACGGGTCTCATGGCATGGAGGCACGAGATAAGGCTTGCGAGCGTAATGAAACCGTTTCACCAAAGATACTGCTGCTTGAACTCCTGAGATAACTCGAGACTCTGTTCCTTCTCTTGCTGTAAATCGGAAGGTGGCGCCGTAGTATTGTGTTGTGGCTCAGTAATGTTTGTGGGCGATGATTCTTCGTGGTGAGCCACCACCGGCTCTCGGGAATGCGTGGTATCTTGGCTGTACATGCGCCTGTTGGTGTATTCATCAGTCTGTTCATCCTGCCGCACCGTCATTCCTTCTTCGTCAGCAACCAACGTCTGCCTCACATGTATCTCGCCGACCCCCGTCCCATCCATTCCTCCAGAAGGCAGCTCCCTTCCGGGTACCTGTATCCGACAATTCACTTGCGAGTCTCCAGACGACGGCAGGACCGTCGGGTCTGAGGCCTTCCGGACCGCCCTCGCCCAACTCATCACCTCCTCCGAAGTCTTTAGAGGAAACCGATCCCAATGCGTCACCAGAGCCGCCTTCTTCAGCTCCGCGCTGCCGGGAACATCAGTGCCGCCGATGTCCCTATACCTTGGTAGCAACGATTGGCCTGCCGTAGAGTCTGCAAACGCCGCTGCAATCGTCCTATCATCTGTCGCGGAAAGTAACCGCAGCAGCGCGTTCTCCGTTTCTTCCAGACGCTGCTTGAGCACATCGGCGTAGCCCTTGACAGGGCCTCTATCGTATTTGTGAGCGGTAGTCGAGGTTTCGGATGAGAGAGATGTGTTCTTACCGCTTGTGGGTTCTTGGCCATAAGCATTGTCGATTGAGGTCCCGACATCGCGAGCACACCGGTCTGGTACGCCACTCATTAGAGCTCCGTACGACAAGCATCAGTTACGCTGAACAGAAATACGCGTGTCTCACTTTGTTTCATCACACTGGATTCATCGCAATCAGTAAATGTAGGTCTTCTGGTTCGCGACAATGCGGATCTTGCCTTTTGCTTCCGTGAGCGACAACCGTCACAGGCTGCCCGACCGCGTATGGAGCCCATACCGATTGGCTAATGGTTTTTATCACTGAGACATTAATTCAAAAAAGGTAGAAGTGATTGATTCAAATGATGATGTGCAAATGATCATGGATGTGCTGTGGCGCTGTATCGTTCAGGTAGGTGTAAGCCAGAGAGAAGGGACAGCTAAGGTTGCGTTGTGCTTCAACATCAGTCCCTGGAGTGCCCCACACTACGGTACCTAAGGTTGGCAACCGTGGCAACTCCTCGGAGGGGGGTCACCACCCAACCTTCTTCCCCAGTCTATGGATGACCATGCCACTACACCAGCCGTGTTCCTCATGCAACCATCAGGGTGCACAGCACTCGGGAACCATGCTACTGCAATATTGATTCAACTGATGATCTATTTCGTCCAGTATGTCACTTCTATCCATCTTCTCCGCCTCATAACACTCAACTCCACCTCAACACCGGCTTGAGAGCCTTCCCAGACTTGCTGTCAGCTATGGCCTGCTTGAAGTCCTTCACATCATAGACCGTGACCAACTTCTCGAGCGGAAACTTGCCAGCGGCTTGCTGTTCCATCATCCACGGCAAAAACTGTTTGTCACCGGCGGTCAGTATCCTGTTCATCCGCATCGAAGTCACCTCTCTTTCTCTTTCTCTCTGGGGAATCTCACCTTGGCCGGCAGACTATCCCCCTCAGAACACCCGATATACTCCTTTCCATACGTCAAATGCTCCGAGATATCCACTGCCACCGTCTTTCCCAGACCCGGAGCACCAACCGTGGCCGCCCTGCCCCTTGTTCCCAGCGCATCTATCATGGTCCGTATGACCGCCGGCACGCCCGCACAATCCACCGCGAAGTCGACTCCATTCGGCGGGCAAATCTCTCTGATCTGTTGTAGAACGTTGGAATCCGAACCGAGAATGCCATGCGTTGCCCCCATCTCTTTTGCCAACTCCAGTCTCGTGGGCTGCAGATCAATAGCAATGATAGTCTTGGCCCCTCTCAGCTTTGCCGCCATGACAGCCGCCATGCCCACGGAGCCGACCCCGAATACGGCAAGGGAACTCCCCTCCCGGACATTCAACGAGTTCAACACGGCTCCCGCACCGGTCTGGATCCCACATCCCAACGGGGCGAATAGTTCCAGGTTTGTGTCTGCCGGGACCTTGACGCAACTCGACCGGTGAGCCAGAGTGTACCGCGCGAACGAACTCTGGCCAAAGAAGGTCGAGTACACCGGCTTTCCATCGGCCGTTAACATGGCGCTTGACTGATCCGGTCGGTGGCCGCCGAAGTTGCGGAAGTTGAAGTCGTGACAGTATGCCGGATGGCCCGAGGCGCACTGCGGGCATTTCTCGCAATGAGAAAAGGAGAGGAGGACTTTGTCGCCTGGCTGGACGGAGGAGACGTCTCTGCCAGTTTCTATCACGGTGCCGGCACCTGGAGCTGGCGCGTCAGAGGATAAGAGGCCGAGAAAAAAGGAAAGGAGCACTTGCCTTCATGACCGAGGACGGCGCCCAGTGGCGTGGGGAGGAGGTTTCCCGCGCAGGACAGATCGGTGTGGCAGACTCCTGAAGCCTGAATCTCCACGAGTACCTCATCTGGTTGGATCTCGTTCAAATACACCTCGCGGAACTCTAGTGAACGGTCATCCGCTACGACAATCGCTTGTGTTGGTCTGGACATCTTGTCTGCCGTGAAGTTTGCCTCTGTGACTGCACTTCCGAGCTGGTTGACCGTCGAACCCCATGAACGACAGGATAAGTACTGCTCGCGCAGCAACTTCTCGGCGCTATCTTAAGGGCCGCCATTTTCCCCCCGTCTATTAGCCCTTTTTTTTTTCTTCTCCATTCCCCGCTTGAAGTCCCGCGCCATGCAGCCGGAGCGAACAACAAGGGCGGGCGGGGGAGAGTGTGGGTTGGATGCGGGGTGGAGGTGGGATGAAACCCCAGTCTGCATCTCGGGGTAGCGTCTTGGCGACCCCGGTTTTGCAATCGCAGCGTCATGATCCATCAAATGGCCCAAAGGTTCGGAGCCAATGGTACCTCCCTAGGAACATATGGGCAAGGTTGCAAGCAGATGCGACGTTCGGGACGCCCTCAAGGTATTGTCAAAGACTCAAAGGCTCGGGGCTGGTAGCAATAGTAAAGAAATTATGTTTCTATTCAAGGTATGTGTCCATTAGTGGCACATCCAAGCTCCAAGACTTGTGGAAGGCGCCGCATCTAACAGAGCCTCAACGCTATCGATCGTGCAGAGTTCTTCTGAGCTACCATTCTCAATCTACGACAACGTCCACCATTACCTGTATTACTACTTGCAGGGCCCCCCTAAGCTATTTCCCACGTCTGATCCCCGGGGGCACAATCTTCCACTGATTAGTCCCGGGATCCAAACACTCCCTCTCCGCCCTCCTCCACTGCTCTCGCACAACCTCCGCCCTCTCCTTCGATCGCGGCGTAATCCTAGCTTGGAAGGGCTCCGGCATGCAGACAAACCCTTGTGTAAGTTTCTCCGGATCGGGAATGATAGGCTTTCCGTTCGCATCTAGGCCAGGCTCGATATCGAATGCCCATAGGATACGGGAGATGCCCAGGAACAGACTGCGTTCCGCGACGTGAATGCCCGGACATATACGGCGACCTGCGCCAAAGGTAAACTGGTCCCGCTTGGTGGCGTCGGGGTTGGCAGCGGCGTCAGCGAGGGTTTGACGATCATCCCGGTAGCGCTCGGGCATGAACTGGCGCGGATTCGGATGACGGACGGGATCCATGTTGATCGCCCAGACATTGTTCAGGACGCCCGCGTTCTTGGGGATGAGATGGCCTTCATACCAGTCATCCTGGGTGACGGCGTGGGGCACGGCACCCAGGATGGTGGTTGGCATCCAGCGGAGGGTCTCCTTCATTATGGCCCTGACATACTGAAGGTCCATCTCGTCGTCCATGTTGGGGAGGCGTTCCCGGCCCACGACGCGGTCAATCTCCGCCTGGGCCTTCTTCTGCACCTCGGGATACAGCAGCATGGCCTGGACAAAGGCGTAGAGCGTGCTGGACGTCGTGTCGGAGCCGGCTTCCAGCAGGGTGCCGGAAATGTAAGCCGCTTGATCATCGCTGAAGCCCTCGGTTTTCTGGCTTTTTACCAGCTCCTCGCAGAAGCACGGTTGGATGGTCCCGTTGGTGGTCTCCTCCTTCGCCTTGAGCCAGTGGTCGAGATACAGGGCCTTCTCCTTCTTGTGGAGTTCCCTGGCTCTCTGGCGCGCGGGCAGCAGGAAGTCGGGAAGGCTCCTGAGCAGCGGGAAGAAGTCGACCATCGCTGCCATACCCGTCTGGTTGAGCTCAGCAAACTCCGAGAAGCCGTCGAACAGTTGCTGCATCTTTGCGTCCTCGTAGGTGGCTGTGCGCCATCCGAACACCATGGTGGTCGTCAAGGCGTTGGAATACCTGCGGATGTGATGGAGGAAGTTATCCGGGTCTTCCAAGAGCTGCGAGAGCATTTGTTGGTTCTCTAGGATCTGATATGGTACGTAGGACTTGGCTGCCGAGACGTTGAGAAGAGAGTGGACAAGTTTGCGAGCCTATGTCATGCTTAGAACGGTACGTCCCGGGTCATGTGTCGCTCGTAAAGAGGAAGACTCACCATGCGCCACCGTGGCTCGTAAGGCATCATCAGAACACGGAGGCCACCACTGCAGAGTTCTTGGCCGATGTACATCTCCTGTCGATGGGAGTATATGCCACTTCTCTTGTCGAGTAGATCTTTGACAGCCTTATCACTGGACAGGACGACTAATGTCTTCGTGCCCAGCATCAGACTGTACACCGGGCCATATTCACGCGCCCACTTCTCGAATTGGAGATGGGCATCTCTCGTGGGCATCTGGAGGAACACAGTCAGCTTTCATACTTCTCTCATATGGGAGGTTTGGGGGGGTCATACCTGATGAAGATTGCCAATGAGCGGAAGTGTTGGTGGGCCAGGCGGGTAATTCTTGGGTCGCTTCCCTATGCTGAGTAGCTTAACCAGAAGGATTACTACTGCGGCAACAAATGCCAGACCATAAACGTGCGTCATATTGGACTTGCCACTGATGAGGCGGGTTGCGACAAGATGAATGGGCAACCAAGGCCATCTGATGCCTCGAGACGGGGGATCTCGGGGGTCTTATGTACGGTGAACTAGCTACACCAACGTACAACTGTCACATTTGGTTCGTCTACCAGGCTTGGAGCACATCGATACGGCCGTCACAGGGTCAGCTCATGGTCGGGCGTCAATGCGTGAGGCTGTGGACCGGATGTGTTGATATGATACCGCTCGGCAATTGTGAGTGTCGGACGCGGAGGTGGGATGCTTGGGCAATCGGCGGCTCCATCTGCGATTGGCGCTGCCCCCTAGACTAACCCCATGTGCCCACGGGGTCAAGCGTCGGATGTGGAGGTGGGATTACGCTAAGGCATGTGGAGACTCATACACCCCGACCGGAACCCACTGACATGGCACCAAGCCGTTTATTGGTACTGAACCGCTTGCAAATATCAAGTTGCTGTGTGAATCAACCTCCTAATCTCCATTTCACGCTCCATGACGTGGAGTGACAGGCTGAAGAGTAAACCACTAGATGGTGGCTAGTAAGTCGTGGTAAAGCAAGCCGCCGATGAAGACCCGATGTGACCGCACCAAGTAGAGCCCGCCAGAGGTCGGATGCGACGTCCCCTTGTAGCTCTATAGCTCAAAGCTCCTGAAGTTTGTGATGAGGTCGTTGACCTGGCGCATGCTAGTTTGGTCATACTTGTCGAGGACCGGCTCCACTATGCGTGCGCTGTAGAGCCCACCATTGCCGTCCATGTTGTCCGGCTTGCTCAGATGCTGCTGGTGCAATATAGCCGCTGAGATCTTGTTGACGAGGAGATTGGCCAGAAGCCAGTACTCAGGGCAGTATCGAATGAACCCTATCCTCTTCCACATGTCGTGGGCCTCAACATGGCTGCTGGCCTTCTCGTTCAAAGGGTCGGAGGAGAAGTGGTTGCGGTATAGATCCCACACGGCCTTCCAGTTGTACAATGCATTGCGTATGGGAATCAGCTGGCCCTCAACGCCAGTCAGGTTCTGGTGCTGAAAGATCATGTAGTGGAATGCTGTTAGACACAAGAGTCCATCAGTTAGTCCTTGCAATCTCAACCGCGATTACTTGCACCTTTAGATGCCTGCTGGTACGACTCACCAGATACAATGGCGAACAGGTTAAGTAAGCCCAGGTCTGCCATCCTGTGTATCGCGTCTACAGAGAGTTTCCGAATACATAGATTCTCGATTGCCTCGCGAAGCATCATGTTGCCTACCGCGTTGGCATTCGGTAACCAGCGTAAGATTAGTTCACGGCAGCTCTCAGATGTCGTAGCCTGGAAGCAGGGCTCTGGGCTTGCCATTCGCATAGTCATCTCCTTGATCACCATTCTGGGTGGAAGGTTGTTGAAGATGACAAATGCCGTGTCAAGTAGCTGGATCCATATGAAGGTGCTGAACCGACGCGTCAGTCCTTGCTTTTGCCAGCCAACAACAAAAAGTGTCAACCAAGGGTGCTAGTAATCCTTACCGGATCATCTGCTCTCTGGCGACATACTCAGCCCACACGAACTCATGCTCCGGTTGACTGGCGTAATCGCCATGTTTGGCCGTAGAGATGCCAATGTCACGGGCAACTGAGACCACCGTGCCGAAGCGATACCGGCGGGTCCTCCGTTTGCTGGCATCAGAGCCCTCCCAGTTCTGGTACAGACAGACAATATAGGCCGCTTGGAGGGCCTGCAGTTTTCGTCGACTGGCGAGGATGGAACAAATGACCGGTTGATCATCCGTTCCGGTGGATATGGGGTCACTGCAGAGGTGATCGTCGGTGAAAACCATCTCCTCGACGCAGTTGAACCACATCTTGGCGTCCTCGCTGTCCACGCTGTCCGGTGATACGCAGGCGCCTGTGCACACGGAGACAGTCAGTATCAGCAACTCATATTGACGCAGCTGAGATGTCGGCCGTCTCCTTGGTTTGATGATGACTCACCGATGAGTGCCATGGCGGCAAGTAACGTGGTCGGCGTGTTTACAGGATCGAAGGTTGGTTTGTGGAGAAAGTTGACGTTGGGATGCCAGCCGGACCAGTATAGCTCCAGAAATTTGCCTACACGCTCGACAGAAAAGAAGTGAAGGCATCGTCGCTCAATCGCCGGAGACCACGCCAACGTCACCGAACTGTTTCGCGGCCTGTTGGTAACCACTTCCTTAATGCGCATGATGATCTGTTGGAGTTTGACCACGATTGGGTTGTCCAGCCACGAGTGTTGCCAACCAGAAAAGCCAGAGGAGAGGTGGCCTGCGCATAAGAAGGTGTCTTCTGCCGGATCGCGGAACTCTGTCGATGCGCCTAGAGGCTCCTCCGCGTGCAATGATGGTACGGGGGCTGCCAATACTCCCTCCGTGTGCATGTACCACTGGTAGTAGGATGAGACGACCTCCTTCCGTTGTGTCAAGGTTCCGCAGTCATACGACTCAACAAGGCCACTGCGGCTGGTGAAGTCTGCTAGAAAGTGAAAAGAATAACCAGGCAGGGTGTTCTTCGTCGAGACTGGTCGGGGCTGGGCATTGAGGAAGTCGGTACTGCCGTACACGGGATTCATGAGGTCTTGCCATTCCTGGCTGGGTGCACCGACCATGTCATGATCGAGGAGGTTGAAGTCTGACACGGTCTCGTTCACCAATGCAGCCCAATTGTCTCCAAATGACATGCTCAAGGGTTGCGGCGTGATAGCGAGGACGCCAAAGGCAGCCGGGCTCCCATCTAGGGGCCAGGACACATCGGCGGCAACGGTACTGCCCTCACCAGAGGTGGGCGGGGTGGGCGGAGTAGGCGCCAACCCCAGGCGAGAGCTTTGACATGAGAGTCCGCGTTTCTTGCAGTTTTGACACGGCGAAGCTGCATCGCAGGCCTTTTTCTGTCGTACGCAGCGATCACAAGCCCGTCGCCTGGGAGAAACTGCGGCGTGCTGTGACCGTTTCCCTTCGCATGTCTCCGTATGACGCCTGAGCGTATCCGTCCGCTTGAATGAACTTTCGCATTTGCGGCAAACGTAGGGTCTTTCGCTGTTGTGCGAATTCTGGTGCCGGACAAGATGCTCTCTCCTCTTGTATCCTTTACGACAGGTTGTGCAGCGATGTAACTCCTCGTTTTCGAGAGGTGATGACATTGGATGATGATGCCAGGGACGTTGTGGGGAGGTTCCAAGTGTTCGGGTGCTTTTGAGCGTGACTTGGGACGGGTCCGACAGAGAAACTGGGGGAAACGGAGACCAACTGTACTAAGCGGACAAGCGCGTTTAGGACCTGCCGACGGCTACTGCCGAGAAACGGGGTGTTGCATGGGGAAAATCAGGGGAAGGGCGAGGTAGGGTTATAGCATGACCTACCCTACACTACGGAGACTCCTCCTTGAACCCATTATTCATAGCCGATCTTGGTGTCCGCCCCAAAATGGCTGAAATGAACTGCGGATGGAAGGGTCGCTTGTTTCGATATTGAGACAAGTCCGTCTTGATTATTTCTTGTCCCCGGATTGGTGAGACCGCTCGGCTGCGTGCTTCGGCATGACAAACTTGGGGATGTTTATGCGGGGAAACCGACGAAAGGCTGGGTGGCCGAATCAAGTATGGCGCATCACGACTGGGAGTCAACAAGGGCTTGCAAAATCTGGCCGTGGCATTTCGACCAGGCCGTGACGTCTCTTAAACGAGAAGAAGAAGCACATCTTCACCTCGTGAAACCCCGATACAGCGTCAACTGAGATATGGGGACGGTAAGTGACTATCTACCGTATATAAGCCACCACAGGTGTAGGAAGGATCATCTTCAGCAGGAGCGCCCTGCCCCATCCTACTCGTAGTCCAACTCCTCCCTTGACTAGGTGGATGTAGGCGTAGCATCCGAGGCCCACGCAGCTAAGCACGGTAAAGGTACCTATGGCTCTCAAATCCCAGTTCCGGGCCCTCCACAAGGACATCCTCACATCAGCCGTTTGGAGATGCATCGGTCGCCGCCGCCTTTTCACCGCGTCCGCCTGCCCGTCTTCACGCGATCTCACCGGTGGATGTAGGCTGAACTTGTAGTCGTACATGACTTCCTCAATCAGGTCTGCTGCGTAGTACTTCTTTCTGGAGGACGCTCTGGCAATGTGCTTCATCCGTTGCACATCCTGGGCGAAGGAGCCGTCTTTGTCCAGTAATATCCTCCGGCACTTGTCCACAACCTCACCCGTCGTAAAGTCTGCCTTGTCTAGAGCCAGACCGACACCTGCCTCTTGGATCCGGAGACAGTTCAGAGGCTGGTCAAAGAAGAAACCAAGACCCAGCATCCGCTTGCCGTGGAACACGGCCTCATTCACGCTACTTCCCCCTCCGTGCGTTACGAACATAATCGTCTCGGGACGTTCCAGAATGGCCCGCTGGGGAGCAAAAGGAGTGAAGAACCATGATCGATCCCGATTTTCCAGAAGATCCCGCACTGGTACCGATCGGGTCCCCAGATCCACAAGGTGCTCGGGAGAAAACAGGTTTTGCTGAGCTTCGCTAGCCGCCCAGATCACCCCGTCTATCAGTGCCTCGCGGAAGAGCTCTCCGAAGGCTGCTAAGAACTGGTCCAGATGGTCAGGCTGTAGCTGGATATGAGTGCCAAAAGAGACATAGACCACGCGGTGGTGGCAAGCAAAGAAGGCTTCTAACGAGTCGTCCAGGGGTGGATACTCGTCCGCAAGGATTGGGCCGACTGCGTTGAGTAGTGGTGGCAGGTCCTTCGGTGTCTCGAGGCCCCAAAACGAGTTGACCAAGGTGAGGTAGTCAGGCTTTCCAGTAACAGGAAGCAGGTAATTCACCCCTTGAGCACGGCGCATCCCCCACACGTAGCGCAGATATGGCACGATGGCGGTTATTGCTCTGAGCGGCCTCAACTCGGCTCGTAACCTGGTCCAGACAGAGGCGTGTTCACCTGACAGGGCATCGATCTGGAACCCTGGTACGCCGGGTATATGTCGTGCTCCGACCATGCCGTAAGGCATTTGAGGCCACACCATTGCGACCGGGATGCCCGTGAGATAGTGGATGTCTCGAACAGCGTCCACGAAAAAGTCGGCGACGATCATGTCGGGCCTGCTCGAGGCCACGATGTCTTTGAGATGGGCATAGTCTGAGGGCCAGAAGGCATCGACGGTAAACTTGGGGCGGAAGTAGTCCAGGTAGCTCTTTCTGGGATCGCACTTCTGCATGTCCAGGTAATAAGCTGCTTCGTCCTCCGGGTCCATAGCGTCTCCCATTGTGTGTACGCGTGAGATGAACCCGTAATACTCCGTGGCCACCCATTTCTCCTGACCCCTGTGGGTCGCAAGCTCAATCCTGTGCCCGCGTTGTGACAATACACGGCCCAGCTCCAGCACCGGTGCTGATAGTAGGAAACAACAACAACGTTAGTGAACGATGACTTGGCACGTAGAGGAAGAGCATTGGGGGTGACGAACCAGCATGGGTGAAACCTCCGGTCCCACACACGAGCAAAATGGTCTCTCTCGACTCCTCCATCTCACGATCTAGCGCCCTTGCGGCGCGTGTAAATCAGGTAGGTATTGGATAACTTGTTCGCACGCAGGGGAACAGACAAGAAGTACGTAAGCACAGCATCTTTCACTAATCTTATCTTCAAGATTGCGGCCGATTTACGTTGGAATCCGCACAGCCTAGGAATCGCTGCACACAGGAAGAGGGTACCAAGACAACCTAGAGTGATGCCACCATCCAAATTAAATGTCTAGAAGGGTCAGGCTTGGTTCACCGTAGGCTTCCTGGGGCCGTACAGTTCGTCGAAGTGCCTACCTGGCCATCCAAATGTTGCATATGCGTAATGCGGGTTGGCAGGAGAGGATGATTACCTAAGCATGCAAGCTTACCTTATTAAAGCTGGTGACGTACTTCTTGTAGCCCAACTTAGCCATAGCAACCTCATTAGTCAATTGATCAACCTTCTTATGCATTAATGATGTCAATCGATCGATGATGATTACTAGTATGATGTCTTCTGCGGTCTCCTTCGTAAGCAGCCACGATGATTCTTCTTCAACAAAAGAGCTTCTCCGACCTGTATTCTTCTCTGAAAAGCCATGATCTCTGTACCTGCTACAGCTCGCATCCTCCTCCGTAACACACCCCGAAACTCAGCTCCATCACTCTTGCGCTCTGCCCCATCTGTAGTCCGCTTGACACAGAATAAGCACAGTATTCGACGGTTTCACGTCCATAATCAAACTCCCGCCGTCCATTTCGCTCAATCAAAGAAGATGTCCACCAAGAGCGCAGCCGCCGCCAGCCATGCTGAACTCAACCGCAGCTCGCTGTTTGATATGAAGGGCCGTGTCGCCCTGGTTACTGGTAAGCGATCGCAACGGCTCGTTTGCTCCTGAAGTATATCTCTTATGATACTGACAAAGCCCCAATTCAAGGTGGAGGATCTGGCATTGGTCTTATGGCTACGCAAGCCCTCGCTGTCAACGGTGCCAAGGTCTACATTACGGGCCGCAACAAGGAGAAGCTTGACAGGGTCGTAGAGATCTACAACAAGGACATTGAGGGCGAGATCATTCCCATTCAGGGTGACGTGACCGACAAGGAAAGCCTCAAGAAGCTTTATGACGAGATCTCCTCCCGGGAAAAGTGCCTCTGCATCCTCATCAACAATGCTGGTGTCTCAGGCGGCACAGTCTCCACCGAGTCCAAGACGGCCGAGGAGATGAAGAAGAACCTCTTCGACGCCGAGGGCTCGACCTTCGAGGACTGGACCAGCACCTACAAGACGAACGTTGCGGGCAATTACTTTACCACGGCGGTTTTCCTCCCCCTGTTACAAAAGTCCTCCGAGCTGCACCCGGGCTGGTCCGGCACCGTCATCAACATCTCGTCCATCTCTGGTCAGGTCAAGAGTGCGCAGCACCACTTCAGCTACAACGCGAGCAAGGCTGCCGCCGTCCACCTCACCCGCATGCTCTCGGCCGAGATCGCCCAGAACGGCCACAAGATCCGCGTCAACTCCATCGCTCCCGGTGTCTTCCCGTCCGAGATGACGGCTGACGAGAGTGATGAGTACCAGAAGAGTCACTTGGACAAGGAGAAGTACGCCGATAAAGTACCGGCCGGCCGTCCAGGCAAGGACACAGATATGGCTCAGGCCGTGCTGTTCTTCGCTGCGAACCAATACCTGAACGGACAGACTGTCTCGATTGACGGGGGCTATACCATCGCTGCTGGCATGTAAAGTTTTTGCACGGGACAATATGTCGACGAAAGCGGCAATGCACCGGTGTGTTCATGACGCAAACTGTATCCTGTATTTTAGCAAGCCATGAGTTGATGACACGAAATCGCGCCTCCGGCGTGATGATTCCACTTTGAGCTCGTCAACTACCTCACGTATCTTTTGACTTCTGGACGGGAAAAGCTTCCTGTCATGGTTCTACATTCAGTCTCACGGTCCAAAAGTTCCATTTTGTACACCACGTCCGCCATGACTGTGATCAGAACATTATCATCACTTGACTATGCATCTCGTCCTCTCTACGTATATCGTAACGCTCCAATTTGACGCCTGTCCACAGCCTTGCCCTCGTCTAAATACGTGGTAAGACTACGAGTGTGTTGTGGCTGGGGCTTACACGATTCTCAGAGCGACATTTTCAGTTGTAAAGGGTTGAATGGGATTGAAAATGTCCTCACATTTCGTGATGCACACCAAAAGCAGGCGTCCTGGCGAACACTGCCACTGGGTATATCAAATCTTCTAGCATTTAGATTAAGCGATTATCATCCACCACGGCCGTTCCTTTCTTCTCCAGTTCGATGACTTGTAAACGACGGTACCCAAATCTCCTTACCCTACAACAACATGCAATACGTGAGGTATCGGAGTATTTGATCATATCCTTATCCTTGTCCCGCATTCTCAGCGAGGATCCTCGTTTTCCGTCACTGGCGAACCTTAACTGCTTTTAGCTCCATGCAGGGTCTTGCCGGGGACTTGATCCACCATGGCGTGGAATGCTACCTATCGGCACTGCAACTAAGTGCGGGCCGCGGCCAGGTAGCCCCCTTGGGAAGATCGATCGCCTTCTTCTGGAAACGCTGATCAGGAAGATACGGTCGCTTCCATAGACTTTAAGCCCAGGGGCACCCGCAGTGAAGTCGGTCATCACTCAGATGTGTCATTGTGGACGCAATACGAAGGATACGAAGGAGTACGCACGAATGAAGGACGAGAGTTTGGCTGTATTTCTCTAGCTTTGAACTTGACAAAGACTCATATGGTCCTCCAATTATTTCCATTTCTTAAGAATATTTCCCGATTACAAGCTGAATCAGCTTCGTCGGCTTACAGCCATTCATGCTCTCAACATAACCTCAAAACGGCAACGTGCGCAATCTCCCAGGAAGCAGCCATAACAGACACGGTACCCAGCTCCCCTAACAAATCTCACATCCTCTGCCGCTGAAGTCCATCGCCGAATCCCACAAGCTGGCCTAACATGAAGTTTGTGCATTGTGTCGTTGAAAAAGCAAAAAGCTCAAGAATAAAAAGGTGGAGTGGAGAGACAAAACTGGCAAAAGGGCGACAGAGCTGACCGCATCGCTGTCGTAATCCCTCCTGCAACATAAGCCAATGAATGTTGCTGTGTGTATGTGTATTTCGCACTCCGGGTATCACTCTGAATGAAGATCCCATCCTAGATGCATGCAATGTCGATCTGTGAATGATGTTGTGTCGTAAAATCCGTAACAAGAGTCGTAAAACCAGTAATCCGAAACGCCGTATACAAAAAAAAAAAAAAAGACGCTGCTTGTTCGTGTGAACAAATGGGCCGAGTCCGGCCTATGTGATGTCGTCGCCGCCATAAGCAACCATGCATATAACAGCCAGCCAAGGGGAACCCGACCCGAAACTCCAATGCAAATCATGAGAGGGGAGTGAGGTTGACGTAAAAGCAGAACGATATGGGTGGCTTCCCCAGGAAGCAACTGAAATCAAGAAAGAGGACGAAGTAGTGCAGGACGAAGTCATGACGGCGACATGCACTAGTTCAGGAATGACGACATCCATCGAATGTCAAGCCAGCCAACCTTGTCATACGCCATCCATAGCTTTGACGCCTTATTGACGTCGATTTTACAAGCTTGTTGAGCGTCTGTCTTCCGAAACTCCTTGCCACGCCGAGCGCATTGGAGTCGGCTCTGGAAGATCCGCCGCTTGCTGGTGAGGTATGTGGCGCCGTCCAGGCGCAACCCGGCCGCCAGAGACAGCTCGTCGGGATGAAGAAGATGTCTCAACGGGTCATGACTAAGGTCGAGTGGGTTCGCCGCCTTCCAGTCTACCTTCAGGCTGTTTGGTTTGTTCGGCAACGAGTCCAGAGGCGGACAGTAGTCGGGGATGGAAAGGAAATCTTTGTCCTCTCGGCTTGCTGCGACTACGCGCGCACGCGGTTCGGGTGTGGCGCTGATGCGACCTGCTGATGATCGTGTGGGCAGCTCGCCGCTTGCACCTGTTCGTGCGGCACGCGATTGTGTTGACTTCTGCTTCGCTATCTTGGAATCCCTGGTCCTCGCTGGCTTCTGGACGCGACCATTGCCAATCTTGCCACTGGAGGATTGATAAGCGGTAACGGTGTTGGCAGCAGGAAGTAGCGTCTTTTGACGTTGGCGCCGAGCCACACCGTCAGCTGCGAGCAATGCCCTCTCCCGTTTCAGGTAACCCTGCCGATCAGCCTCATAAAGTCTGATGATCTGTGACTGGAGTGACAAGACCAGATGATAGTCCTCCCGTGCCGGCCTAGCTTTCTCGCTGAGTGGGCTACGTCGTAGATGGTCGTCTATGATTCTACTGGCATCACCATCCTCGTTGCGATGGTGAACCGGTTGACGAGTGTTCTGAGTTCCACGGGCCGTCAGAAACAGTGATGCTTGTTGTGCTAGGGGGGTTGACACTGTCGGCTGAGGATATAGTATCGGGTCTGGTGCTTCAGTGCTCTGGGCTTGGGCTTGAACTTGCCGTGGGCTATCTGCATTCAGAGTCGAGAGCATCTTGTCGTATGGCGAAACAGGTGGCGACAGTGGCGCGTTCGATTGCTGTGCAACTGACTCCTTCGATACCGCTGGAGGTGGCATTGTCTGTGAAGGTGGACTCGACATCGTTGATTGAAAGTTGTCGTACACCGCAGTCGGTGGTGATATGAGGTTGCTTATGTTGAGGGCTTTGCTCGCCATTGCTGGGACTCCCGGTATCGAGGAAGTCATAGTCATTTCCTCTGACTGAAATGGCCGAGTGAGAAAGGCTCGTGAGTAGAGAGTTCCAGCCATGTAACGGTATCCAAGCCCAAGAAGATCGAATTGATCGTAATTGGAGGTAGATTGGCGGTAGTCGTGGCTGAATGGTGTTCAAGGAACAATTGTGACGAAGCGACGGGCCAATTCGATGTAGGTTGATGTTAGAGGGAATGTGTAAGTGGAATTGAAGGAGTAAAGAGGAAGGATGATCAAAGAGGACAAGATAAACCGAAAAAGTGATATCGGCAGGGATGCCAATCGAAACACTGCCAGGGCAAAAGCTGATTCCTTGTTGCTGCTTTCTGTTGGAACCGTTGATTTTAAATCAGCGTCGTCTGGGGTGGGCTTTCGCTGGCGAAAAGCACCGTGTTACCAATTCAGGGTGATCGCCACCCTTGGACAGATCGAGCAATGGCAGGCTGCCGCTGATGTGTCGGATCGTGCCTTAGCGCGGGGCAGCCCAGCAGAGCGGCGGTAATAAGGGCGGTTTCAGCTTCCAAAGGGTCCGGGGATAGGTGATAAGTCGATAACCCCGTTTGAAGAATCCAATGGAAGGCGTGGCAACAAAACCGGTCACGAAGGAGTCACCGTTGACACACTTCCAATTGACAATTGTCAGCAGACCGAGGAATCAGTTTGCTGTGGATCGGTCGTCTTCAAATGACGTGTTGTTCTTTTCGACGCGCAAAGTTCGAAAAGAGCAGGAAAAGGGAAGGGGAAGTCGATGAAGGGGGGCCTGGGGGAGGATTATAAAGAGCATCACACAGCCGGCAGTGTCAGAAGACCTGCATACCTACGCCTTGTACTTATGGATTTCCCTATCGTATATTCGTCCCATCGTAGAGGGTACCTATAGGTACATAGAGTACCAACGTGCGTGCATTGGCAAATGCTGGCCGAACTTGGATGGCAGGCAACAGGCGGAGCCAAGTGATTTGCTGCGGTCCGTTTCATTGCGGCCCAAGCTGAGATCGAAGGCCGAACAACATCTGCCCTTGTCTTCTCCTTATTAGCTCGAGTGTTGGTCGTGGTCCCAAACGGCGTGTGATGCCGGATGCTTCGATCAGTTGATGTCGCTCCGGCATAACTGCACATCGACTCATCTACTAAGGATAGCCGGCAAGTCACTTGAAAGGTACCAAAAGAGGGAGAATTGAGGCGTGCTCCATTGATAAGCGACCATTTTCATCAGCAGTCCCCGATGGTGGGCGGTGTTCTCATGACGCCTTGGATCAGTTGGAAGAGAGGGGGGGTTGATGTGGAATTCGATTGAGGTCTAGCGTGCCGCCCAACGACATCTATGCGGGACCCTGGAAACGGTGGAAGTGTGGAGCCTTTTTGGGACACTGGACTAGACACAGTTGTAGCTCGACCCTGGATGTACCGCGCAAGACTCAAGGACGGGAGTGAATCCGTTCCAGCTGCCTCAGGTACGCTATGTGCTGTGTCATGTTTTCATTGGGGAGAGCAAGTGAGGTACACTGGGTGTACCTACCACCAACGGGTGGCCAGGCAGACAAAGTATAACTGAGGTACCTGGTAGATACCTGGTAGGTACCTAGCTCAGCCACAATCGTGGCTACTTGCACTTTCCTCTGTGGAATACCAAACAAACGTACCGTACCTGCTAGGTACCCTTACGTGTCGGGATAGTCAAAACGTGCCCAATCATGTCCGAGTGAGTGTCTGAAATGTCCCTGCCGGTTTCAAGCAGGTGCCTTCATGACGAGAGAAAGCACCTGCAAGACGGTTTGCAGCTGAGAACGCTCTATTCTCCACTCGCTTAAGTAGAGGGCGATTGTGTGCTTTCGAGATTCCTACCTCTACGAGTATGAAAGTTTAGGACGCTAGGCTCGTCGGCGGGGACAGACGGTCTTGAGGATGTAGTTTGACTAATGTTTAAGCAATGCCCGTTGTCTTCGGTTAATAGACGGAGAAGGGTTGCTGCAAAGCATGGAGATCGAGTGACTCACACTTGGCGGTCAAAAAACCTGAAGAACACACATTACACTAGGTAGGTACTTGATAAATTTCCTACGACTTTCATGATACGGGCACCTAACGTACCGTAACTTGTTGTCGACGAGATATGAGGTACCTCTAGGCATGAAAAGCCAATTGGGGTCAATTCTATTGAAACAGGCAGCAGCGTTTCTACGAATAGATCTAAGCACTCGCTCGACCGAGTGACTCTTAGAACGGAGAGCGGGATAGGTAGTTCCACGCCATGTTGAGTTGCCCTTGTTCAGAACCTCAGTCCAGCTTAACACTGTCCGAAGAGTCCGAACAATCAAGGTACCTTGTAGTATTGGCGGTGGCATGGGATCACGCATAGAGTCTACAGATTGAAGCTTGTGGAGAGTGCCAGCCAAGGGATCTGAATACGTAGTGGGGAAGTAGAAACACTGGGATCCCAAGTCCAACACCATTTTACCCATCCGTAACACTAGAACCAGTAATGGGGTTTCCTACCTTCGACATGCACTGAAACTCTTTGATGCGTGGCAACCAGTACCCCTACACCTAGTTTGTCTTGGTTTTGTAGAGTCACTCGGGCTGTCTGGGACGTTGCGCACCCCGCCATACCCCGCTGGTGCACACGGAACGACGGGATTGACCAATGGATGGGACATCACCATCTCAAGGTACGGTCAGGTACGGCTCTGGCAAGGCGCTTCGTTCGGCTCGCAGTAATTTGAATTGGGCATAATCATTGCAATGATACATGACCTCGTCTCACTTTTCCCCAGAAGGGCTTGTCTCGTTCTAAGACGTGTGATAACGGTGCCGTGCGTGGCTCTGGTGGCATACAAGCAGGTACCCAACTTGGTGTTCCCGCCAGTGTCAAGTAGAAGGCGCTGCATGCTTTTGCTACACGTGTAATTCGTAGGTCCCTGAGCCAGTTCACCTGATGCAACCCTTAGTCGTAGAGGTCAACAACTGCAGACAACCTCGGCGCATGAATACCGCTAGGCATTGACCGTCCCATGTACAATGAAACTCCATCCCTGAATTTAACAAGCTTTCTCGATCTGAACCCTTCCGTCCAAACGACAAAGAAGCCTCAAACCTTGGAACCCTTTTGCTGACACGCCCCGAACACCCCGCACCCAGAGGAAGGAAACAGAACGACCAGGCGACCAGATCTTGCGGGTACCTGGCAAAGCAATTGGATCGCACCATACCCCGACGTGCTGTGTCCGTGTACAACGTGCTCCATGTATTCGGTACCTCACTTGTCTGCGCGGCTGGGACAAAAAGGACATAACCACGGCGTCCCATGCTTGTTTGCTTTCCGTCTTGTCCGGCCAGGAATGTGTTTGTTCACATTCCATTGAGGATAGATCATTAGGATCGTTCATTGTTAGACAGTGCTATCAGCGGTGAGGGATAGCTGTGCCAGATACCAGATGCCTCACGCTCCTGAGGATTGGCCAGAGAAGCACATATGGTGTGGCTGTATGAAACTGCCAATGTCTAGACCCTCCTTTTAGTGCATCACAAGGTCATGGCCAACCAACACACACGTACACTCGCGGGGTCATCGGGTGAGGATCAAAGTCCGAAAAACCAAGAAAATGAGGAACTGTCCTGATAAGCAACCGTTCCACCCATTGGTTGAGAGCCCATGTCTTAGACAACACTCTCACCGGATTTCCGAACAGTTGCGGAGGCCTCGTCACAAGAACAGACGTCGTCATGGTGTGAACCGGTATCTGGGTAACCAAAGCTCAAAAAGCATATACATTGGCATATTGTCCTGATGCGAATGCGACCGATACGACTAAACCAGAAAGTCAGCGGGCAACGATGTTCTTGCTTGAGCATGTCACCTAACATGAAGGAACATGATGCGCAATCTGGCGCGACGAAGCAAACCGCTTAGGCTAGAGGGGATGCGATCTTTGACTTGGTAGTTGTAGAGGTCATGATTCGTTCCACTGGCAATTGCATGTCCGCAGGGTGCTAAATATTGCGACTGCTAATACACATCCAGGCCAGTCTATGACTAGGCTGCGGTAGGAGGACTGATGCGCCTGGCAAACCAAGTACTGTACACCAAGCGACTCACCGAGCGAAGAAAGTCAACAGTGGGATGGGGGTGTGCTGCTGGTTGATACGTTAATGCCGAGATGTTCCACTTTTACCCGTTCTCCGCCCGACGCCTTCCAGGCTACCCTACTTGGTAGGTAAGATTCCATACCTTAGGTGAGCAAGTGGAACTCCTTGTGCTTGCTTGCGGGTTACACCGAGCCTAGGATACGTACCGTACTACCTCACCGGGCAGTCGCCACTAGAGTCAAATTCCTGGATTCCTAGTACTTTCTAGCAGCCTTCCGTTGACGGGAGGAGGCACTTTGAGCTTAAGTTCTCGGTCGAGTGCAGTGCACCTTCACTATTCTCTCCCTTTCTCCGCAGCATTCCGATGAAGCGTCCATTGTCCTACGATGGCGGCGCGGGACTCGGCGAGCCAGAGCGAACCTCTAAACGCACCCGCCTCACCGACACCCAAGGACAAGCGAAGCCGGGCCACGACTTCCTTTCCCCGTTGTCAGATGAACTTCTGATTCGGATACTTTCCTTGTTGTCTATTCAGCATCTCGTCTTCTCCGTAGCGCCAGTTTCCCGCCGTTTCTATCGATTAGCCAGCGACTCGCAATTATGGAAGGCGCTGTACTACTCGCGATTTGTCCTACCGCGGGCGATGCGCATACCGGGCTTTCGAGAGGGACCGGCCTCGCGAGGTCGGGAACAGGGACATAAACTCCACTACTCCGGCAGGCGCAAGATATGGGCCGATGGCCGACATGGCGGTCTTGTGAAGGGCAGGGTCTGTAGCGCGAACAGGCTCGGTCTGGAAGACTATGGCGACGAAGAAGAAGGTGGGAATGAGCAGTCGAACAAGGAAAGGACGACCATCGTCAACTGGAAAAGACAGTACAAGATCCGTCATAACTGGGCCCGGGGCAAGTGCGCTGTAGAAGAGCTGAGGCTTGCCGATGGAGAAGCCAGACAAGGTCGCAAGGTCTTGGTCAAGGTCGTCGAAGGAGTGGCTGTCACGGCAGATGCAACTATGGGCCTGCGGGCATGGGACCTGAAAACGAGGGCAGCCTTCGCCCGGACCGCTTTGCATGACGGCAACGACGACGCTACACCCGCACCGACACCCACATGTATTGCGATCGACGAAGCCGACAGCAGCAGCAACGCATCCATTAATATGGCGGTAGGGTTCATGGACGGCAGCTTTGGTGTCTGGAGGTTGGACCTTAGGAAAAGAGACTTTAGGTCACTGTACCGACATCAAGCGTCAAGCAATGGGCAGCTCATAGGCGTAGCCTTGTCGTACCCTTATTTGCTCACTGCTACCAAGTCGGTGCTTATCTCGATGTACACCTTTGATGTGCCAAGCCAGGGGTCGGCGGACGGCAGCAGTCATGAGACGGTTTATATGGAGGGAAGACCCGAAGGATCACATACGGCAAAGAGGGCGACCGAGCTGCCCTCACCCTCTCTGCTCACGTCACTGCAATCCCACAGCTCGCGAGCGCCCATTGCACTGTCAATTCGAAACACGCCTTCGAGCACCATAGCGTCCATAGCATACACTTTCACAACATACAACGGCTGGTGCATCGGCATGCAGGATCTCCACATATACGCGAGCAGCGGCCAGGCATCGTATAGTGTTCCCGAAGTCTTAACCACTCGACTAGCATACACAGCTTCAGTGGATGCAGGGTCAGCTTCCATCCCACAGACTTCAGTGACACCCTCGCCGAGACGGAGACAGCCTTCGGTTTCTGAATCTCCCTTGGGTTCTGGTCCAGCCGGCTCGCCCTCAACTCGCGTGTCCGCCCCGTTGTATTCCGACGACCCAGAACCGGGTCCAACCACGCTGTGCTATACCCACCCTTACCTCCTTGCCGCTCTTCCCGATAACACCCTCATACTATATCTCGTTACATCCACGGCGAAATCACTGAGCTTATCTTCAGGCATCCGGCTTTGGGGTCACACATCCGGCATCAGCGACGCCGAGATCACGTCACGGGGCAAAGCAGTTAGTGTCAGTGAACGTGGAAACGAAATGCGGGTTTGGGAACTCGAGGGCGGATCCGCCTCGAGGTACGGCGGTGGCAATGGCAAGAGCATTGAGATTCGTGCCGATGGCCCGGAGGGGAGTGATGAGGCGTATGAACTGGACGACAGGAGAAACTGGGTGGGATTTGATGACGAGATGGTCATCGTTCTCAAGGAGGGCCAAGGTGGAAAGGAAAGTCTCATGGTGTATGACTTTACGTGAACCAGCTTGTCCACCTAGCACTACCATCCTCACAAGGTGCACCAACCCGAGCCCCAACGCGGATGCTTAGTTGGCTACGCTCTCCGACATGGGAGAAATTACCAAGCCCTATTTGTGCACAACCGGCGCTTGTGGTATGAGAGGCCACAATACCCTTCACTCGCCATGTTGACCAGGCAATACGTAGTATTCTGCGTAACGAGCTTGGCTGCGTCACGGGAGTGCCATACTTTCTGGTCTTGCGTCCGTTGTTTTGGATGATTCTGTCAAGATACTTCCGCTTGCACCATCATGATAGGCCCAAGGGAGCGTTGTTGGGAGACGTTGTTTGCCTCTATCATCTCCAGTTCTCTGTTTCTCAACAGATGTCATCCACATCCAATGGGTCAATACCTTATTCCACTCCAAGGCTAAAGCAAGGCATATGTCTTCATCAGCATCGCAAAAGACATGCGCCGAACCTTGAAGCAGGTTTGATCACGCTAGTATGTCCCAATTCGGACCTTGGTTCCATCTGTCATCCTGCAACCGCAGGTTCTATACGGGCTTGTACCCTGGTGAAGATGGACACAGCCTATTAACGACCGAGCACTCAAACTGGGCGATGTGATGTGTTGGACTGCGCCTCAGGGTCCATGCCGAGGTTATAAAATGGTTTCCTTTTTTTGAAGAGTCGTTCGATGTGCGGCAACACTAGGAAAAGTCGAGCGTACAACATAGGGGTAGCCTGTGTGAAAGGATATGTGATACAATCACCCCTATCTGGTGAGGTCTAGACCACTAGTATCTACGTAAGTGTCTGATTTGACGGCTCAAACAACTGGCTGCGACGATACTGCAGGCTCACGCGCTCTCCTGTTTTCACCATTCACATTGACAAGGCGAGACAGACAACACCCAAACCGAATCGATGTTGGTCTTTGAGTGTGAAAACCCGCATATAATACAGCTGAAAGGGTGAAATTCGTTGGGAATGGACTCAGTCTTTGAAGCTTGTGACATGTTTGGTTACAGTCGACAAAATTAGGGAAAGGCGTCCGGATGGATGTCAACAGAGGAGTAGGCGACAGTCGAATAAACAGGAGGGCTTACTACGCAATAGGGCCCGCGTCTCAACGTCCTCCAAGGCTTTGTGAATGATTGAATATGTACTCAACCAAAATTCAAACCGCCCTGGCGGATGAATGCTGCCCACTGTCAAGTTGCACCGCAAGCGAGTGCAGACAACCCAGGCCGCCTAAGTAGGTATGTTCCGGATATCGAGATGTATGAATGCTGCCCTGAAATTCACCACCAGCACCCGGTTTGTTGTTATACGTCGCGGATGACAAGAAAGCTGCAACAACTCAACCCTTCACATGTTTGTTGCCATCCAGAACTGGTAGTTCGGCTTATAGCAATGGTATCCTGTCAAACAACCCATCATAGACCTTCGCCACCCACCCTAGAGCCTCGCCACCGCGGGCCACGACGCCTAAGCCACCAGCAGCCCACACGCCCGTCACGGCGACAACAAGACCATTGATAGCCAGCCATGTCCGTCGTTCCCTGCTCCTCACCTCCCTGGTGCCAATCGTCCAGACCCCGGCCTTGCTCGCGAGGCCGAGCCATCTCGCCCATCCCCAGATCATATGCCCACATCCACCCACCAGCATCACGGCGTACGTCGACCATGCCACCATCGGATGCCTTGCAAAGCCATGGCTGACATAAGCGAGCCCAATGTTGGCACTGTCTCCCTCGACCATGAGGGGCAGCACCCGGTTGACAAAGGCGTGTAGTCCCATGGAAGCAGCAAAGACGTATCCCGACACCGATATCCACGACATGGGCGGCCATATGCTCTGCTGAGACCTGTTATCCCCACGGTGCAGCGGAAGGACGGCACCCGGCGCATGTCCATATCTCCGCACGTTCTGTTTCCGCCTGAGGAGTCGTAGGGCGATGCCAGATGCTACATGCACCACCGCTGGGATCGCCACGAGGAGAGGTTCGGAGAGTGGTGTCTGATAGATCTCGCGGGCGAGGAGGAGGTAGGATTCGGAGGAGGGGACATTGCGTATCAGGAGCGGTATCACACCCGTCGTCGCCAAGTGGAGGGTGGAGAAGATCCCAAAGGTATAGGAGGAGTAACGTTGTGCGCGGGTTACTGTGAGAAGCAGACAGAATCGTCGGTTAGTCAGGGTTCACGGTCACGACTGGAAACTGGGGTGGGGGGAAAGATTGCAGGAGACTGAAAGATGGACGGAGACCAACAGTAGTATGCTGCGGAGTGTCCTGTGCCGCTCAATCCAATCGAGGAAGTCAAATGCCCCGTCTGGCTGGACTTCAAGGAGTCTGGCAGCGCATCTTCCTCTTCCTCGGGTAGCAGCCGGAGGTCCTTTTGCTGGGCCGCGGCCTCGTCGACCATAGGGGACTCTATTGGCGAGGGATCCAATTGTACAAGAGAAGGCTCGGACACAAACGTGTCCTGGGAGCCGTCATGATTCACGTCTGTTGTTTCCATCGCGTCTCTCAAGAGATGCAAAATCCTGCTGACTTGACACTGAATAGTGTCTCGCTGTAGACCCGGTGACGTTGCCCGGGTTAAGGTACCTGGGCTAAGCAGGTGGGGCTACTGGGCCCGGCACATGGACAGTCTTGGCACGCGGCTTCCCGCGTCCCGTTTAGCAGTGTAATTTGCCCTATTTCCCCTGATGTTCCTCGATCACGGTTTCGACTATGCCGATCTACAAATAGTCACCTATGCGATTGCGATGGCCGCAGACGGAGGATTGTCCTGTATTTTCTTGGCCCCTTGTCTTGCGAGTCACTTGAGTTATTTCTCCTGATTCAAAAGCTTACAGGCTTCTGACCTCCTGCGTCCAGGTTATCGGCTGTTGTGACCCGACATTACGACGTACGAAAGACATAATGCAGCCGATCGTGTATACAGTCTTAGCAGACCTGGAAGCTTCACGATGGCTTAATCCTGAGGGAGCGTCTAACTCAATGGCTGTATCTCGTTTAAAGGTATCCATAAGAGGAAAGGTTACATACCCGGGTCAGAAGTCTAGCTGAGCAGAAATAAGCATCTTTGTGCCTCATCCTCAACCTCTGATGTTGAGTGCGCCAGCAGACACCACGGACACTGTCTACAGTCTTCAAGCAATCAGACACAACGTATACGTTGCATCAACGGCCAGCTAGCATTGACCAACACCAACAAATCTATAAGCATACGATGGGGTATCTAGCAAGAAATAATCATGAGTCGTAAACTTATACAGGGCAGTCTTCTAAGCGCAAAAGCGACACACGCAAATAATAGGCGGTGCCGCCAAGTCTCACCATCGCCGGCGGGCAAATCCATAACTCCTCCGACCTCCACCTGGGTGACCAGACCACCACGAGGAATAGCTGGTTGTGTCTGATCCCGTCAGTATGTTTTGTGGCGTGTCAACCAGAAATGGAGTGACATACCTCGCTCAGTGCTGATGCCTAGCTGATCAGCCACATTTCGATACCCCTCTGCGCCAATCGCACCGGTCTTCTCGATCTTGATGATCATATCCGTGTCCCCTTCCCAGTCACTCCGACAGTAGGGACACGTAACCTTGCTCGAACCCTGCTGTCTTTTGGTAGCAGCCCACATCTCAATACAGCTGCGATGCAGGTTGTTTCCACAAGAAGCCTTGCACCAGACGATGGCCTCTCCATCGGCCAAGACCTCATAACAGATGGGACAATCTCCCTCGACTGGCTTTCTATTGGGATCCGCCTCCTCCGATCCGGCCGCGCCTTCTTCCTCTGAAGAGGGTATTGGTCCGGCCGTGTCGAAGATCTCGCGAACTTCGTGGCCCAGCAGAGCGAGCTGGTAGACATAGTCAAACTTTGCTCGCAACACTCGCTTCATGACATAGAGTACATGTTTGCATTGATTGCCCTTCGCCGCATGCGGGCAGTCGCAGGTTGGCTGACGCCCTATCCTGACCGTGTAAACGTTCCCAGTTGACCCAGCCAGCTCAACCGTCTCCTGCTGATCATCACCCTCACCAGACCGTGAGCGGGTTAGAACAAAGAACCTCTGAGATGTGGCGCGCTCATAAACACCGTGAAAGGCTTGTGGTGGCTGGGGTCGGAACCGGCGGAGACGCTTTTCCTCGATGCCCTCACGGGGTTTCCTGTCAGACTTGACCTTCGTCATGGGTGGACGTGAGCCAGCTCCTGAGATAGCATTACCTCCCCTTGATTCCTTGGCTGTTATTTCTTTCCCGTGAAGGGCAGGCTTTGAAAATAAGGTCGAGTTAGGCTCAAGATTGGCCTCCGGTATGGCATCAAGTCTCCTTTTGTGTTCGGTTTTGACTTTCTTCAGGGGTGATGATGGTTGGGAGGCGACACTGGAGCTCACACTGGTGATGGCGCTGCACTTGCGCTTCCGTCCGCCTGATGGACCGTCAAGATTACCCATTGTTGCTTTGGTAGGACTGAATAACAAAAAAAATGTGCTCCTCCCGCCAGTATTGAGTTTTGCAATGATGTAGATGTAGATATAGTGGGAGTCAAGCTTTATTACGATCATCTGAGGTCGAAGCAAGCAAAAGAGGTCCAGTGGCGATTACACCATCTGTATTCGTAGGCCACCAGCTGCACCTGACGTTGGTTGGATTAAAGTGGGCACCTAGGCAAGCCGGCTGCTTATCAGCGACTAGTCTAGGGTACCTTGCCGTCCTCCCCGCGTTTTACGTCTTGGCGCCGTCGGTCGAAGCCGGCTTTTATCTTCCCGATCTTACGCAGATGCGCAGTGCTCCTCCCCCCTGTCCTCGGCTCTCCTCACTTGATCCTTCTACTACAATCGGCCGATATGTCTCCGATCCTGATAAGAAAAGCCTTCCCTTCGCGGGCACCGTTCCCAGCGTATACAGTTCACCCAACTTGTATTATTTGAAGTCATGTCTGGAATCAACGAGTCCTGGGAGGCTAAGGCCGCCGCAAAGAGAGCCAGCATCTTAGCCAGCATACCGCAGGAATGGCGGCTGACCAAGGATGAAGTGGAGTGGGCAGAGCAGCAGCGGGATCTCGCGAAGACTGCCATGCCAAAGTTCATTGATAAGCTCCTTGACGAGACAGAGAAGGCCATTGTCAACCTGGACAGCGTACCCATCGTCGAGGGCATCAAGAGCAAGAAGTTCACCGCCGTTCAAGTCGCCAAGGCCTTCTGCAAGACTGCTGCCATCGCTCATCAGATTGTACGTCTACCACTGGCCAATCTATAGGCTTGATCACTTACACTCAAACACAGAACCCATGCCTGCTCGAGATCTTCTTTGACCAAGCCCTGGATCGTGCCAAGGAGCTGGACGACTACCAGGAAGCGAATGGCACCACAACCGGGCCGCTTCACGGTCTCCCGGTGTCTCTGAAAGACCAGTTCAACGTCAAGGGCGTGGAAACATGCATGGCCTACGTCGGCTGGATTGGTACGCAGGGAGGCATCGACGACCCCAGCAAGACTTTCAAGATTGAGAGCCAGATCACCAAAGAGCTGCTTACTTGTGGAGCCGTTTTGTACTGCAAGGTGAGCTATTTGTCATTTGGTGATACCTATCATGCTAACGCTGCTGCCAGACCTCGCTTCCACAGACTGTTTATGTGAGTCGGCTTGTGAGACCCCCCCGAGTGATACCAGGCAATTGACATACAATAGATTGGCGAAACCTGCAACAACATCATCGGAACCACGCGCAATCCCCACAACAAAGCCCTGACATGTGGAGGCTCCTCGGGTGGTGAGGGTGCGCTCATTGCTCTGCATGGAAGCACGATTGGTGTTGGCACGGATATTGGAGGAAGTGTACGAAACCATCCGTTAATATGCCGCCACCTGTCAAGAATACCCGACTAATGATTCGTAGGTTCGTATCCCAGCGGCATTCTGTGGTATCTTCAGTCTCAAGCCCACTCCCTCTCGGATCTCATACAAAGACGCCGCCAACACAGCACCTGGACAGACGACGTACAGCTCGACAGTCGGCTTCCTAGGAACCTCGATCGACGGCCTCGATCTAATCTTCAAGTCCATCCTTTCCACCCAGCCTTGGTTGGCGGATCCCGCCGTGGTTCCCATCCCTTATCGGCCGACCACTCTTGACAGCAGCAAACCCCTGAAGATAGGGGTTTATCGGACAGACGGGGTCGTGAACCCCCATCCACCCATTCGTCGTGGCCTCGGACTCTTTGCCGACGCTATCAAGGCTGCAGGACATAAGGTCGTCGAATGGAACGCACCCGATCCCCGGCAGGCATATGAGGTTCATGTACGTGCTTCGATGGTAAAAACAGCTGATTGAAGCGGCGCTCATACTAACCGTAGCCTGTCAGGAATCGTTCATGGTTTGTGACGGTCTTTACGACATTCACCAGCAGCTCGCACTTTCCGGTGAACCTTTGATCCCTCAACTGGCTGAGAGTTTCAAGCAATTCTCCCCGCGGGAACTGCTGGATATGCATAGACTGACACTGGAGGGTCTGGCCGAGGAGATCAAATTCAACGACTACTGGAACTCCACGGCCCACGATGATGGTCAAGTTGTTGATGCCGTCATCATGCCGTGTGCTCCATCCGCCTCGCTTGTTCCCGGTAAATATAGGCACCTAGGTACAATGACCCCTCCGTTAACGTGCACTCTGTTCTTTATGCTGATTTCAAGCAGGCTACACTCGTCTCATCAACCTCCTGGGCTACAGCGCCGTCGTTGTCCCCATAACCAAGGCCAACAAGGCCATTGATGTTGTCGATCAGGACTATGAGCCCCTGAATGAGGAAGATCGCCTGGTATGGGAAGACTGTTAGTGGCCTCCTTTCCTATATTCCCTGTTATGCGCGCGAACATGTGTCCTAACGCCAAGAATGACAGATGATCCTGAACTGTTCGACGGCGCTCCTGTCGCACTGCAGATTGTATGCCGGAAGTTCGAAGAGGAAAAGGCACTGGCTGTTGCCAAAGAGCTCTACTCAGCTTTTCTGAAGCGTATGAATTAGGGACTTGGTGGAACATCCATTTTGACGGCTCTTAGGAACCTCGACTGGAGTTCTTGAGCGTTAGGATTGCCCTAAAGATGGCTTGCTCAGCGTTTCAGCAATGTGTACCAGCGCATCAGTCACGACGGCGTTATGCTCGTCGTCCATAGGCATCTAGGTATTCATCCGAAATGGCCACCTGCGGTTCATTCTTGTACTGCTGCTACCTTGCCGATAGATTTGAATTGAGGTAAGCGGCGTCATTGGCGCGCTCACTCATCGCGAAACCCTAGGTGCGTAACCATGCAGGAGGCGATGCAGCAGAGCTGAGCTACGTGAGGCAACCTTCGTGAGGAACCATCGTGCCGTCCTTGGATCACAAGAAAGCATTATGGACAGTCACGAGGGTGGAGGGAAGGTTAGTGGAAAGTCGCGCCATGATTGAGGACCGGTAGCCCGACATAGTGATTCGACGATGGTTGCAACACTGCAGCGGGTACCTGAAGTAACGGGTGATATGGTGTGCATTTCGAAATAGAGTACCCAAGATAAGTAACTCGCCACTACGCGTACGTGGTCGGGTACCTGCCAATAGGTGCCTAAGGTACCTACGAAGATCTAAGATGCCTAATTGAATGCTGGTGGAGACGTGGGAAGCCCCGGAGATCACTCCGCTAGTAGTACCGTACCTCTACTAGTAGTACCTAAAGGTAATCCAATGACATCACCCTTCCGTTAGAAGCACCCGATTGTCCACTTGGACCACGCTTTCGATCCTCACCTTCCTCTAGCATCTCAATTGACCTCGGTGCGCTTCCTGCATCTACTCAGTACAAACTGTATCCTTTTCTCTCACTAAGATAAACGGTTCTTTTGACTTCTCCGAATCACAATGGTGACAACCCGTGCAAGAGAGCACAAGGCCAACGGAGCCGAGGCTCCCCAGGACAGAGATGCGGCGACCGGGTCCAAGCACAAGATGTCAGATGTCGCAGACTCGGGGCATCGCAAGAAAGCGGCCAAGAAGGAGCAAAAGACGTTGGAGGAGACGCTGAATCAGAACGAGTAAGGAATCAAGTTTATACGGCGGAGCCAATCCAGAGCTAACGGCCACTCTAGGAAAGTCGTTGATTCCAAGCCAAACGACACTGATGAGAAGACGAACTCGGATGGCTCAAGGATTGAGCACAAGGGTGAAGGCGACAAAGTCCATGGCAAGCCCAAGAAGGAGTCTCGAGACGAGTCCGGCACACACGAGAAGGCGGAGAAGTCCAAGCCCGAAACACGATCCGCCAATGGCGAGCATGAGAACAAGTCCAAATCGTCAGGCAAGGGCTCATCCCAACACCGCGCACCCTCTTCAATCCTAGAGAAAGGCATCATCTACTTCTTCTTTCGCGGCCGCGTCAATACCGATGAACCCACGTCCGTTAACGACATAGCCCGGACCTTCATCATGCTTCGTCCCCTGAAATCCCCTGCAGACGAGCTCACAGTCGAGACCCTCCCCAATAATGTGAGCAGGCTCATTGCCGTTCCCAAGAAGGTACTTCCCACATCAGGCCGGGACCGGTTTATCTCCTTTGTCGAGAAGACGGGGGTCTCTTTCGATGAATTGAAGGACAGCTTTCTGTCGGGACATGACTACGAGACCAAGACACGGGGAACCCAGCATACGCCAGCGGCTACACCGGTGGGCGAAGGTGTATATGCCCTCACCACCACAGGGAGGGAAAGCCATCTGGCATATCTGCTTACCATACCCGAGGAGTTGGGCGAGGTACAGAAAGAGCTGGGACTGAAAGACAGAGGGTCCTTCATCATCTCTACTCGTAACCCGGAGTATCCGCCCCCTGGAAATGCCGCTTTACCAGACGCACCTGAGTTTCCCGACGAGATCAAGGAGGAGTTCGCCAAGAGACGCTGGTGCCCCAGCAATCCGAAGCACTTGAATATCGAGGGAGCACAGGTACTGTTGATCGGCGAAAGCGGTGGGTTCGAAAAGGCCACGGAGCCCGAGAACGGAAAGGACAACGGGGAAGAAAATGTGAAAGAGGAGCTGGAGAAGTTGGAAGAGGAGGATGAGGATCGTATGGAGAGCCTAGGCAAAGACGACAGCGAGAGCATCTTCAAAGATCTACATGCCTCGGCAAAGGACTACCCTAAGCTTGCCACAACGTTCTGAACATCCGGACATAGCTGGGGCATCTGGGACTTAGGCAGGGACGGGAGGTTGTACGGAAGGATCAGGTTGTACTTTGCACCTTGGCTCATGATGGATATGTAAAATACGTCATGCGTGGATGAAAATAATTCACCACCTCAATTAGTCAAATTGAGTTTGTACAGACATGATACGCTGACCGGAGCAGGAGCTCAACCGCACATGTACTTCGATGATGATCTCATTTTGTGAGCAATGCCCGCCTACTCAAGCTTGACATACAACCATTTTCTCATCCAACTCCCATATGACTTTTATTCTGTTCTAAGCCTTGATTTCTTCGGTTTTCTTGTCCTCAACCTTCTTGGGTTCCACCACGTTTGGGAAAGGGTTATACGTTCCCCGATCGGCCTTGAGCTTCCGCAGCTTTTCAACGACCTCATCGAGAGGGATGGGCTTGCCGCGGTCTTGCGCGGAGGTGTCATCGCGGTATCGCACATTGACCATGCGACCATTCTGCTCGTCGGCTCCAACCACTAGACACTCTTGTTAGCAGTTGCTTTCATATATAGTGACGGGTAAGGGTGAACCTACCAAAGATAAAGTTGTACTGTGCCAACTGCGCATTACGAATCTTCTTGGGCAACGTGTTACCCGTGGTATCGACATCGACATACATGAGCTCCTTCTTGAAGATCTTCTTGACCTCAAGGGCGTAGTCCATGAAACCCATACCGACGGGAATCACCATGATCTGCCTGGGAGACAACCAGAAAGGCCACTTGCCGGCGAAGTGCTCGATGAGAATACCCATGAACCGCTCCACGGACCCGGCCATGGCACGATGAATGACGACTGGACGGGCGCAGCCTGGAGAGACGGGCTTGACCACGCGTCCCTTGGGCTTAACTTCCTTGTCGCCTTCCACAGGCTGCTTGGTATCGTCGACTGGTTGAGGAGCTTTGGCTTCCTCGTCCTTGGCAGATGGTCGCGCTTCGGCCGTGACATACTCAAGGCCAAAGTTCTCGGGACCCATAAAGTCGAGCTGCACGGTGGCGCATTGCCACTCGCGACGGAGACAGTCCATGATCCTGATATCGATCTTGGGTCCGTAGAAAGCACCGTCACCTTCGTTAAGAGTCCAGCCGACACCCCCAGGACCTGACGCAAAGGCATCCAGAGCCTCTTTCAACATGGCCTCGGCCTTGTCCCACACCTCAATCTTGCCCATGAACTTGTCCGGTCGGGTAGACAGGGCCAGCTTGAAGGTGAAGCCGAGCAGACCATACATCTCCGACAGGAAGTCGAAGAGGTCGGCGATTTCGGACGTGACCTGGTCGAGACGGCAGAAGATGTGGGCGTCGTCTTGCTGGAAACGGCGCACACGGGTCAAACCGGATAGGGCACCGCTGGCCTCGTTACGGTGAAGAACGCCGCAGTCAGCAACGCGCCAAGGAAGCTGGTTGTAGACGCGAGGGGCGTGCGCGAACATGAGGAAATGGGCAGGGCAGTTCATCGGCTTCAGGGCAAACTGCTGCTTGTCCACATCCATGACGAACATGTCGTCCTTGTAGTAGTCCCAGTGGCCACTGATCTTCCACAGCTCCGAGTTGAAGATATTGGGTGTCATGACCTCCTGGTAGTCACGCTTGTGGTACTGCTCACGGATGTACTCAAGGAGGGTATTGTAGATTCGGGTGCCGTGGGGCAGGAAGAAGGCGGAGCCTGGGGAGAGGTCGTGGAACATGAACAACTCCTGCTCCTTGCCAAGCCTGCGGTGGTCGCGCTTGGCCGCCTCCTCGAGGAACTTCTTATGCTCAGCCATCTTCTTCTTGTCGGGGAACGACACGCCGTACACACGCTGGAGGGACTCGTTCTCCTGGTTTCCAAGCCAGTAGGATGCCGAGTTCTTCATGATGGAAAAGGCCTCGACGCGACCAGTGTCCGGTACGTGGGGTCCTCGGCACAGATCAATCAGGGGACCGTTGCGGTAGACCGTCGTGGAGGTGCCGTCGGGGATCTTGGTGGAAATGATATATTGCTTGTACTGGTTGTACTTGAACATCTCGAGCAACTCCTCCTTGGTCATCTCTAGACGCTCAAACTTCTGCTTCTCCTTCACGATGTTGCCCACAATGGTCTCCAGAGGTTGCCAGTCGTTTCGTTGCACAGCGGCGCCTTCCGGCAGGGCCATCTCGTAGTAGAATCCGTCGTCAATAGGAGGTCCTATGCACAGGGAGCAGCCGAATCTCC
This sequence comes from Coniochaeta pulveracea, assembly GCA_003635345.1. Taxonomy (NCBI): domain Eukaryota; kingdom Fungi; phylum Ascomycota; class Sordariomycetes; order Coniochaetales; family Coniochaetaceae; genus Coniochaeta; species Coniochaeta pulveracea. Next base: position 102,448 of record QVQW01000063.1, on the reverse strand, counting down.
TTTCGCAGGCCTCTCCCAGGATATGGGCTGAACTGTGCCAGAAAACCTGCTTGCCTTGGTCGTCGTCGAAGGTGAGAAGCTCCAGCTTGCAGCTCTTCTCCAGTGGTCTCTCCAGATCCCACAATTGATTCTTGTCGCCGTCGAGCCTTGCTACCACCGTTCTCTTATATAAGCTGTTCGAGATGCTTTTTGCTATCTCGCCTGGCGTGGTCTCCCAGCTGGTACCCATCTTGATGGAGCCATCGGGCATGGTGATAGTGATGGGTTCGCGCGGCTTCTTCGCAATCTCCTCGTCGTACTTCTTCTTCAATCTGTCGAACAGTTCTAACCGAGTCTGCAGAAAGTCCGGCGGCGGGTTCATCTCCAAGGATCCGACGGGAGGTCCATCAGTGGCTGCGGGTGCCTTGGCCTTCTTCTCCTTCTTGGGCTTGTCGGCCTTTTTGTCGACCTTCGCTGGCTTGTCGGTGCCGCCGATCTGAACATTCTTGATGCCTTCAGCAACGGCGTCAACAGCCTGTTTCGCAGCCTCCATGGTGAACAAGTTCGTTGTTGCGCAATCGTGCTTCTACACGCGAAGGGAAGGGAGGAGGGAGGAGGGAGGAGGGCGGAGGCAACAAGTGTCAAAGTGACCGGGACAAGCGTGTCAAATAATTGGCTTCGAGTTGACTCAGTCGGCCCTGTCAGAACTTGAACGCACCACAGACGAGTCCCGAGCTGGACCCCCGCCGACCCCGCCAGGCATCAAAACACGGGCACTCGATAACCTATCAGTCTGTGTGCTGACTGGACAGAGAGGCCCCATATCAGCGTACCATCAGCCCTGGACGGAGCCAGGTACCTAAGTACCTTTACTACCTGTAACAGCTGCCTCTGAAGTAGTACCTATAACTTTAATAATCCCAAGAGCCTCGACGACATGGGCATCATCACCAATCCTACAGCACGCTGAGCCGTGTACATTCCTGGAAACTCACCATGCCCCCTGTAAGAAGAAAAATTTACCTCTGTGCGCTTTTTGCTTCTTAAAATGGCTGCCTAACTGCTTGCAAGCGTTTTCAAACCCTCCCGCCGGCCCAGACAGCAGCCGCCAGGGATGCGCAGAAATCTTTCTACTGCCAGCTCTGCCAAAAGGGCTACAGCCGGATGAACGAATATGAAGCCCATCTGTCGTCCTACGACCACAGCCACAAACAGCGACTAAAGGACATGAAGCAAATGGTTCGCGATCCGCAAGCAGCAGCACGAGCCAGGAAGCAGGAAGCCAAAGCCGAGGCCGTAATCAGCATCAAGCTGGGTTCTGACGCAGGTGGCGCTGCGGCCGGTGGAGGCTTCAAGAAGGGTGGATTCAAGAAGACAGGCTTCAAAGCCGCATTTGTGCCTGTTGAGGGTAGCAGCAAGGTCGAAACGAGAAGCGCGCAAGAGGAAGCCCGGATCGTGGAGCCAGTCGCTGGCTTGGGCAAGAAGGAGTTGACGAATGACCTCGTTGAGAGCGATACTGAGGACGAGGGATACGAGCTCTACGATCCAAGACATCCGACTGAGTAAACAAGATGGCGTTTGCCATGGGATGTATACCTGAAAGAGGGACATGCATGGTGTTTGGCGTTTGGCGTCCAAAACTCACAATACGACAACGATACGACAACGATGGGAAGTAAAAAGCTAAAGCAAGACTTGCATGGGTACACTTGAAGTAATGTTTCAGGGCTGTCAGAGGCTGGTGTCTGGAGAGTGTGGGCCTCTAATTTTGTGATAACCACACACGATCCGACACTTATGAACTAGACCAGGCTTGCTCAGGATGGCCATGCACCTGGCTCATGCGGGAACTGCGACAGCGTCTCCAAGTCCTCCTCCATCAAGCCCATCATATAGCTATTGCCTTCGAACCAGTCCCCTAGCTGAGTTGCCTGGTACGAAGCTTCCGTCATACCGCCTCCTTCCAGCGAGCCTGTTCCGATACCGGGATTCCATCCGGGAACATGCGGGGGTATTAACCCGAGTTGGGAGAGGTAGAGGTTGAAGTCGTTCTCGACGGGCACCATGTCGGCATCCAGAGTCGTCTTCTCCCTTTCCTTGGCCTCAACATACATCGTGGCCACATCATACATGATTCTACACAGGCGATACAGTTTGTCAATGGCGCGAGACGCACTCCGGGTAGGTTCCAGACCTGCCACAAAGTTACCGAGTCTCTTTAGGTCGTCTTGATTGCTGGTCGCAATCACATGGCAGAAGAGGACGACGAAAGGGACGAACGGAGCGTACAAGATGGTCCAGTGCAAGTACGCCATCATCAGAAACTGGCTGGGCGAAGTAAGGGACATGCATTCCTCATGTGCCGCGAATGCTGCCCTCGCCGCCTTGATACATTCGTCGTTGAACTTGCTTGGACGTCCGGAGTCTGACGGCGGGATGGCGCGATAGATGAGGGCCAGGCTCGAGCAATGTGATACCTCATCACTTTTCAAGAGCATGCCCAGTGATGCCAGGGCTATGGTGCTATCCTGGCTTCTATCTACTGCTGTGTCATTGTTGACGTCAGCATTGTGGCTGGCGACCTGTCTTTGTAACGCAGCGAGCTGCTCCACGAGGCCGTTCTGCTTGGCCACGAGCATGCGTGCGCTCTCGAGCCGCGATTCGGCGCTGCTGTTCAGCGCTGACGCGCTGTAGAGGTGCTCATATATCTGGCCCTGAACCTCGGCGTGGGTGATCCAGAGCTCGAGGGCGGCGCGCCAGGGATCTGCTGTCGGCCCTGGTGCCTGAATGCCGCCGATGGTATTGATGGTGGTGGGCAGAGTCTTGGGCAGGGCAATATCGTAGTCTTGGAGGATGCTGGACCGACCGAAGCGGAGGGCCAGCCCCTTATCTAGCATATACGCGAACCAAAAGAGGCCTCGTTTCTTCTCCGCCAAGGGGTCGGTACTAGACGGCGTTGCTGGCTGGGAGTGAGACACGTCCGCTGTGGAGAATGGTGACAGGCGATGATAGCCCATGGCCATGCAAAGTTGACAAGCCGCGCAAGTCATCTGCCAGGCCATGGACGGTTTGGATGCCTCTATTGCGTAACCAGCCTGCGTGCGAGATGTCAGTTTGGCTTCATGAGAGGAGGGTCAAGCCGAACGGGTTGAGAACTTACGCCCAGCAGCAAAGCCTCGACACTCTCCATCCTCAGCGGCATGAAGAGGGGAAGGTTCGCCAGGCCTGTTTCCAAATTGTCCCGGCACATGTGGGAGTATGCCACATATTCCGATCTTCCCGGGTCGTTCTCATTCATGAAGATATACTTTTCCTGAAATAGATAGTACAAGCCTACATTTACCACGATAAAGGTCGCCACGCTGAAGTCCTCGGTGGCGAAGTACACCCTGCGGCAGGAGTCGGTGAAGTCGTCTACCGGAATGAAGGCACACACGAGGGTGAAGGTGACGGGAGGAATATCTGCCACCAAATCAGCACTGTCGTCGACACAGACATCGCACCATATGAGAGGCCTGGTAGGAGAAACGAGGGACAAACGTACCCTTGATATCTCGCAGCAGGTCAATGACTATTTGGACTGGTGGCATCTCTAGCTCCTTCAGTCCCCCGGGCGGAATGGGTTTTTGGTTCGAGAACCGCACGTCCTTCCTCAACCCTAGCTTCCCGGATCTTTTCTTCTGTTGCTTCAGACCTACAATTTGCTGCAGCGATGATAGGGCAGAACGCATGCTTGCGCTCAATGTTTGCGGTTCACGTTCGACGGCATCTTCGAGAAAGTAACTCGCTTGAACCGTGTGAGCGATCAAGGACGAGGTCCCTTCATAGGCAGGATCCCCTGCGTCCGACGAGGTGTCGCTGTCTGGTTCGTCGAAGGGATTGGAAGGGGTGAGTTGCCGGGAGGAGGAGGAGGAGGCATGGTTAGCGGTGTCTTGGGCGGTTGAGTGGGAAGGGGCTCCCGTGGCAGGGCTACTGGTGCTCCCGCCAGTCTTGTTGATGGACAACGTGAGTTCGCGGAGGGCATTCTCGATCCCGGCAAGCCGATGTCCAAAGTGATCCAACTTCTTTTCACTGGAGACAGGGCCTGGTTAGATGAGGACGACATGTATACAGGGTGTTGACCAGGAGGGGAGGGACATACTACTGACTCGAGATGAGAACACGCTGCCGAGGCTCCTTAGGCTTCTGGCCAAGACCTGTCGAGCTACATGTTCTCTGGGCGATGCGGCAGTTGGAACACGGGGACTCCTTGTCGCAGCGGATCTGCACAAGGGCTTTCGGTCAGTGGAAGAGACCGGGCCGTGCCATGCACTAATTTTCATGATCATGAACGTGATGCAAACCTACCTTACGGGTTCTGCATTGATCACACTTGGTGGAAACGGGTTAGCCGCTACTCTAGATGACAGACAATACATCAAAACCGGCCGGGCTACGGCCGGGCTCGGCACGGCAAGATTTCACTCCTTTGCAGTTTCCCAGATGGATGAAGCATGTCTTACAGCGCGTTTCAACTCTTTCCCCTCGCCGCCCACGTCCGAGACAGGTCGCTGTTGCTGCAACATCTTGAAGTGAACACAATCTCATGGCAACCTGATCTTCGTATTGCTGGTTACCGAAGAATAGACAGTTCTCAAAGACCATCCGGGCATGTTTTCGTGTAGAATCCATGACTGTAGAGAGAGCAGTGGGTATCAGAAAGCTGCAGGCGTGAGGATCGTCGTAGACTGTTATGTCTGGCCAATCAGGTTTGATGATCCTAACGCGGGGCCCGTGGGCGGCCGAGTAAGTCCAGACGGGAGTGCTGACCGTCACGGGCTTGAGGACGGCTGCATATGACAAGGTAACAGTTTAGAGCACCTTTCCATCAAGCTAACCGCCTACCTAGGTCTCACTGCTTTCCCATCATATCCAGCTTGTAGCATCAGCTATACTACTCAAAGCACAGGAGAACAGATCATTTTTTTGAGACTGCTAACTGCCAATTGAGGGCCAGAAAGGGAGCATACCACGCCTGCCTTGGACAGCTAGACGTAGACATTTCGTTTACATTGAACAGCAACAGTGTTGAGCAGCAACAGTGATCTTCGAGGGTTCCCATGGTCCAAAAGTAATTGGGCTTGTTCTCTCCCAGGTGCATAATCACTCCATGGTGTTCTTCCCGTGATGCACCGGCCAGAAGGGCTGTCGCGCCTAAGAAGGACTTGCATCCAGGTTTCTTCTGCAAATAGATATGCCAATGGCTCCTGTCATATAGAACAGCAGGTCTAGAGACGTTGTGGCACCGACGAGCCCGTGAGATACGTCCCAAAACGGTGCAATCCATAGTGTCACCTTGAGTTTTGTAACCAATACCATGTACTGGCGTTCAAGCAACATGTTCTTGCTTTGTCCAACTGAACCAGACAGGTTAGCAGACAACTACCGACATTATTGTACTTGTGTTTAGAGATGGCGCCAGAGCATGTTCCCTTCGAGTGTTCAATATGTGGCAGCAAGCTCAGCGTTCTGACGGCCTCCACGAATAGCAGGTTGCGACGTCGACAAGAGATCTGCCAGTTGTTCAACAATGAAGTAGGCTTTGTCCTTTCAAGCATTTAGTTTTCTCTCACGCCAGGGTGGCCGTCGGTGGTTATATGTCTATACCTCTCTCCGGACCTCTTCCGGATCCTGCATTATTGGCTCTCCAGACACCGAGCTTGTGGTGTCTTGCGAAATCTACCATGTAGATAGGTAGGTACCCATCAAGAGAGTAAGAGGCGGTGACCATACGCTGTGCATCCAGCAATTCCAAACCATTAAAGTGACTCACATAGCAGTAAGACAGCACAGTGATCAGCAGGACCGGCAATGATCAGTGACCTAAGAGCACACGTTTGCACGAGAGTGATAAAGGCATCTTCATAGTGGAACTAGAGCCAGTAGGCTTATTAGTCTGGGTACCTGGCACGCTTGGCATCAAAGCTGCGCTTAGTCTACGTACTAAACATTCTGGTCGATCCCTTGCCAAACGTGAAAGTTGGCAAGATGAAACAGGAGATCCCAGATGCCAGGAACAAAGTATAACGAGTCATGGTACGGAAGACCGACATATTGCAGATCTTCGGTCTACAGTACGACCATGCACTTGCATTTTCTCACTCGTGACGATAATTTATGAAGAAGATATAGCCTCTGTCCGGTAAGGCATTCTTCTTGTCCCGTGTGTTCGCACCTACCTAGAGGTACAGTGTAGGGTAAGGTATCCAGGTTACACTGGCAAGTTGGAAATGCCTTGGAATTTTTGGAAAATCTGCAACACCAAGGCATTGAGAAAGTCGAGCGGCTATGACCGGTGACGTAGAGATAGTGGGTCAAAAGCTGGGCGGTACCACTTTGAGACAGTAGGTAGGTACAAAGTGAAACCGATACTTCATACACCAGTAGAACATGGCCTACCTGCTAGAAATGCTGCTATTCTGTGCTTCATCAGTCACCACGCTGAATTTACATCAATACTCATAGCTCCTCTTTACGGATAAGGTGGGGTGACTCGAGATGTTCACTCGTGCACTTTACGTGACCAGTCTGACATAAGTGCTAGTTGTACCTCTATTAAAGGTTGGGTGAGGCGGTGCCTGGGCAACCGGGAAGGAACAGTCGCACGGGGCTAATGATTGGCTGTAACCTCGTACCTTGCCATGGAAGTCCCGTCGGTTGCCCCTGCGACCTTGAGCCGCCTTGGAGTTGGTAGCAGGTGGTACTTACCGCTACAGGCTCTACTGCACTGGCGTGACTGGTACCGTTGGTCGCAAGCTCAATCGCAAGGGGTTTCCAGTTTTCACTTTTGCTCGGCGTGGAAGGAACTTCTTGAAGTGTATTTCCAGCCCTTCTTCAGATTCCGTCCTGTAATTCTGTCCAAGTCTTGCACATGCATGTTTGTCCCTCGTTGATCGTACTGTATTCAAGTGTCACCAGGTTGCTGAAACCAGCTGGGCAATTACAAGGCTGTACCACGGCAGTATTCTAGTGCCTGATGCGCCTTGTGAACAGTTCCCTTTGGCGTATCTTAGGTAACCCCCCAACTTTAGAAACAAGGAGCGAGACATCGACAATACGAGCCCTGCTCCGCCGCCAAATCCCTCGCCAAATACGAAGGACACGACTCCAGAAGCCGTTTCGTCCTTTCGCTCTCTGTTTCGTTACCAACGATTGCATTTTGAGATTGTTGCTTGGCGATCTACATCCGCTCAACTTGGGTAAATCAACGACGGTCGACGTCAAGCAGCCGAATTACTGGAAACTCTGTGAGACCAGACACTCGTTGCGCCTATCTTTACGACAAATACCAGATATCTTCGAATACAATCGGAGCCGCTTCAGCGACTGCCAAACATTTCATGTGCACTTTGGTATATGTGCACGAATTCCCCAGTTAACGACTGCCTTCGCGACAATACAGGAACACTGTCGCCTTTCCCACCGTTCCTCTCGCTCCCGAAGCCACTTAGCTCAACCTTCATTTGTGGACTAATCGGACGTCTAACACCACTCTCTCAAGCGCTTGGTTCTTCCAAGGTATCTTGCCATCACTCCTGACTGGATTCCCAGCAGCACTGGGCCTTCCCCCCGCGTTGCTTTTCGATATGTCGCGACCAGACTATCCGTACAACACCGAGCAGGAACGGCAGCCTCTCGGCCAGTCATATACGAGCCCACAGCACCAACCGCAATATCGAGATCAGTATCAGTACGATCCGCCTTCTTACGATGGCCCGGAAGCGCAGCATCAAACAAACTCGGAACATCCCAGATACGACACGTCGCCGAGTCGCCGAACCGACAGAGGACCAGTGGCCGTTGGCGCACATCCAGACTCGGCGTTCGGTAGACCACGGCGTAGCCACGACGACCGGTTTCCCGAAGACCAACAGGCACCCTACCTGATAGCCGATCCGGCGAGCAACAGCTACCGACACCCTGATGATGCGCCGCAGCCTCCACCGCACAGGGCCACCGATGCACGATCACTCAGGAGCGACCACAGCTACCCGCCCCAGGTGGAGAGACAACGGACACAGCAAAGCGCCATCACCCCAGGCGCCGATAACTTTGGTCCGGCTGCTGCAGGAGGTATGGCTGGGATTGCCTATACTGTTGCCGAGCACAACGCTAGAGAGAGCGGATCAGACTCCATGCGAGCGCCGGACTACCCACAACAAGCGTATCAACAACAAGGACAATGGGAAAACCAGGGCCAAAGTTATGGACAACGTGGTGACCCATATGGCCGACCTGCACCCGTAGAAGTGGATTCGCAATCCAGTTTACAGGCCCTGGGAGCCGGAGCCGAGGCACCAGCAAGGGCAACTCCAGGGACCAGATCGCCGACCAGAAGTCCGGCGCACAGTTTCGGCAACGACGTTTACACTGACGACCCTTACCAGGGTTATCTGCGCCCGCAGCAGGACCCTCGTCTGGGGGTTGTGAACCCCCTTGAACTCGAGGATGACGGCGATGATGGCTTATTCTACGGAAAGAAAGGGGCTAGGACTAGCATGCTCAGCCTCGGCAACTCCAGTAGGGGCCAGTCTTCTACGAACCTGGGAGTGGCTGGAGGCGCAGCTGCCACTGGTGGCGTACTGGGTGCCGTGGGTGGGGTGCTCGGACGGAACGCTGTGACAGGCCGATCGGGAGGCGGCTCCAGCACCCGTTATGACCCGGTGTACAACGCCCGTCCCGATGCTGGCGCCGAAGGGAGCACGTACGACCTGGGCCACGGGGACAAGTCGGAGTGGCGGTCCAAGAAGAAGTCGGACCCTCGGAGATGGAGGTTCTGGATCATCATGGCCGTGTGCGCGGTGATCCTCGCCGCCGTTGTGTGCGGCATCCTGTTCGGCTACGTTTTCAAGAACCGGACTGATGCAGACAGCTCCAAGACCGTGGACCCCGACTCACATAGCGCTGACCTCGATATCAACTCGGACGAGATCAAGAAACTGCTGAACAATACGAATCTTCACAAAGTGTTTCCCGGTGTCGATTATACGCCCTTGAACACACAGTATCCGGATTGCCTGCACAACCCCCCGTCGCAGAACAACATCACGCGTGACGTGGCGGTGCTGTCGCAGCTTACCAACACCATCCGATTGTACGGCACCGACTGCAACCAGACTCAAATGACGCTCCACGCGCTCGACAAGCTTCAAATGAGTGACGATATCAAGCTGTGGCTGGGAGTGTGGCAGGACAATAACGCCACGACCAATGCGCGCCAGTTGAGTCAGATGTGGGACATTCTCAAGGAGTACGGCGACAAGCCATTCAAAGGTCTCATCGTCGCCAACGAGATCCTGTTTCGCGAACAAATGACGGTGAGCGAGCTCGGTGATCTGCTGTCGGAAGTGCGCACCAACCTCACGGCGATGAGCCTGAACCTTCCCGTGGCCACCTCTGATCTCGGCGACAAGTGGACCGCCGAGTTGGCGGCCCAGAGCGACTATGTCATGGCCAACATTCATCCGTTCTTCGGCGGCATCAACGCCAAAGACGCGGCTTCCTGGACCTACAGCTTCTGGGAGAACAACAACGGAGCGTACTTTAAGAGTGACGCGTCCAAGAACATCATCTCGGAGACTGGCTGGCCATCGCAGGGCGGCACGGACTGTGGTTCGGACACCGTGACGGATTGCCCCGATGCCAGTGTGGCGGGCATCGACCAGCTGAACCAGTTCATGGAGGACTGGGTCTGCCAAGCCCTCAGCAATGGCACCAATTACTTCTGGTTTGAGGCCTTCGACGAGCCATGGAAAATCTCGTTCAACACCAAGAGCCAGAACTGGGAAGACCATTGGGGGCTGATGGACGTGAACAGGAACTTGAAGACGGGCGTCAAGATTCCCGACTGCGGAGGGAAGACGATTTGATGGATGGAAGCGGCGTTTAGATGGCTGTTCTGTTTTCGTGATGAAACAAGGCGCGCAGGGGATATTTATGCATATTCGTACAGAGCCTGGCATTCAGGCATAATGCCTCTGTCCGTCTGGTTCTTTAGTATGGCCATGGCTATTGACAGGGGCTCGTCGTGCTGATTTGAGCACAGTATATTGTTTGTGGCCTGGGCTTGGCCGGGTACATGGTACCGTACAGCATTGATTGCCCGTATGGGGGGGGGGGGGAATAAAGGAACATTTTGGCGGTTCGATCATGTATATTCAACTGGAACCGGGATCTTTAAGGCAAGCAAAACAAGATTTATCATCAGGGGTTCGTTTATTGCTACTTGTGCTAGATACAGGAACTTGTACTAGGTGCAGGACACATTATCTCCATGAAGCCTCCTCCCGGACTGAGAACCTTGATGGCCACCGCAAAAACAACGCATAAAGATGCGACCTGCCCACTTCTGCAACAGTTCATTTGGAATACCGTTCCGATTCTAACTTTCTTCTCACACAACGTTCTTCCACATCCAGCTGCTAATCCCAGTGATGCCGTTCATGGTCGAAGAGCCTGTCTCATGCTGTGTCCATGGCCTCCACCGGTGAAGTTCATGTAGTACTGGGCCAACGCTTTCAGCATTACTCGCCAGGAGGCAGATATTCTCCGCTGATAACAGTGTGTCACAGAGTTCGGCGATTAATCTGCGTGTCCCTGTGCCCAACTGGGATGGGCAAGTGCCTGTCGAGGGAGATTTGACAATGGCCTTACTTCCTCCTTCACTCACCCTGTTGTTTCGGCCAGACTCCCCAAGTCTAGCCCTTACAGTTGGCCACTGTGCTTGCCAGTATTCTGATCTGGATAGTCACTGGTTCTTGCCTTCGTCCTCTTCAAAGTCCCTGTCCTGCCCAAGATGGCTGCCGCCTCCTCCCACATGCCTCGCATTCTTCAGTTGCCCACTGACTGCGGGCTTGGCAATGTGCGGTGCGACCGGCGGGCCAACGGGATTATAGAAGCTCCAAACGAGTCCGGCTCGACCTATAAGAGCTTGAATCAGTTTTCGTGCGTGGTTTGCTCCAATCCTCTGCTTACTGGTGGGCTCGCCCCCCCGTCCTTTCCTGGAGCCTAACTGCACGTCCGTGGAACAAGTCCACAGCGATCTGCAGCCACGTCACATAGCTCGGAATACAGACGGAGAGACGGAGCTTTCACTGTGTTACTTTCCTGCCCGACGTAGGATGTTGCGTTCCGTTGTGGAAGCTACCTCTAGCGGCAGTGGGATGCTTGCAAACAAAGGGCATTGTGACTGCCTTACGGCCACTGCCAGAAAGCCATTGATGAAGCCGTTGATCCTTTGATCGCCAAACCTGGGTTGGCTGAAGCATCCATGCCGTTTCTTGCCCTATGCCAACTTCTAGACGCGGGCTAGCCGAAGTGGAAAGAAGAGGGTGTGTCCATTATGCGGGATGAGCCTATACCCATCGTCCCGGACCCTCCATCCAGCACGAACCCCTCACACTTGAAGCTGACCTGTTCCGGCCTTTTGCATCAAGTCACCGCAGAAGATATCCACCTCGAACCCCTCAGAATGGTGCTGGCGTCCAATGATGGATGACCAGCCAAGGTAGGTCAGGTCGGAGGAAAGCACAGATCATCCAACCCACCTCTTGCACATATCCCTCACGCTATACTCGACCCATCTGGCAGGCAGGTCCGACGTATCAAAGCAGCTACGTTCTCCAGTGTTGGAGTGGATGACCGGGAAAGAGCTCAACTCGTGGAGTGGGTGAACGGCATCCAGCAGGTGTCCAGGCCTACCTACTTAAACCCATCCTCTCCCTGACCCTGAACGGATTCCTCTCTTCACCCGATAACCAAACAAACAGAAAGCCTTCAAGATTTTGCTACTTCCAACAACACAACAAAACACTACCATCCAGACTCAAACAACCAAATACCACACTCAAGATGACGCCCTGGTATGTCAATGAAGCTTCCCCATCATCACCACGATGTGTTTCAACTTGTGTGCCTCGGAGGCTGATCTGAAGTAATCACGATAGTTCCTGCTCGTCGTGCGGCTGCAAGTCCTGTGATGGCTGCTCTTGCACCTCCTGCTCGGTAAGGTTCCCTTCTTCTTCTTGGGAGAAATTGTTGCCGAAGGCCTGCTAACCCGCCAGCAGCACTAAGTTATCCTCGTCACGGGCATGACCCCCATCGGCTGCCGTACACTTCTCCCTCACCATGGACTAGACTAGTCTCTGCCATGGTCCCCAGTCAGAGAGCGAGTAGAAATCAGTGTTGTGGTTGTGGGATGGGCAACTTGATGAACAAATCTTGAGCTTGGGCATTTGATGCAAGAACCCGTATAGCATTATGGCTCTGTTGGGAGGAGGGCGCTCTGTTTTGGGGGGATACTGAACTTAACACAAAGGGCCCTATTCGAGTTTGAAAGACAAATTATCTCTCCTGACCGTCCTGTTCGCTAAGGGACGATCAACTTTCGAAGGTGAAGCGTCCGGCTGTGACATGAATGCAGACAATACTAGCACCGCTTGACCACGACGGACTCTTGAAATGCAATGGCCCCTGTGCCTAGCAGACGAACAGGAACTAGGCTGCCGGTCCCTTACCTCTGAAATTTCGCGTCCAAAGACAACCGCCTGCCCCATTTACCATTTCCAGAGAGATCATCTTGTGAGCCAGGTGGAGTAGACTGGCTAGAATCATGCTGCCTAGTGGCATGTTAGGCATAGAAACAGTGATGCCGCCTCGATGTGGCCGAGCGAACCAATGGTAACCTTCAATTATTCGGCTCCTGACGCGAGTGAGGAATGCGCACAAGGATTTGAAGGAGAAACGGCCTCCGGGTTCGGGACTTGACGGACGAAACAGGAAGTGTTGAATGTCTTCAATTACGTGCACGGCAGCAAGGAAGATGCGGAACTCCTACCATAATAATAGTGACAAGACAACCCTGTGCCATGGAGGCCCGGGTACGTCAGTGAACCACTTCGGTTTGAATGGATTACTACTGCATAACTAATCCCTGATATCTACTCCACGTATATGAAAAAGAGGGCCAGCACCCCATCACACGGTAGCCTGGCGACTTGATCCCCGATCATAATCACCCCAGTATATCGATCCTGCCACTCCCTCGACACACAGTTACTAGTACCCTTGAACACCTCTTATAAATGCCACAAGACTCAGACATGAAGATGTGGGTATGAAAATGTAGTTTGCTTGCTTAACAGTACAGTGACCACAAAATGAAACGACCGAGACACTGGTCATCGTCCCATGCTGTGATCACCACCAATGAAATCAACATGACTCAGGCTTGGTGTCCCGGCTGGCCTCTGACCACGTCCCTACAGTAGGGTGATTGTGGCTCAGAGCATAGAAGTCTCTTTATGACAGCATTGAGTCTGATCCGTGCTACCTAACGGCACAGCCAGCTTCTAGCCTAGAAGGCGTGTCTATGCATAGCGCAAATGGGCCGGGCTCAAAGTAGCGCCATCAACCTGAGAGAACCGTTGGCTAGGCAGGGGCAGTGATGGATAGCCTGTTCTTGGTCTTTTTCGGCTTGCTCGACTTCTTGGGCGCCTCGGTCTCGTCCTTGGTTTGTGCAAAAGCCTTCCACTTGCGCCATCCATCATAATCAATCAGGGCTTGCATGCAGCCCCATTCCATCACTTTCCGCTCAAGCCAGACGAAATTAACGGGCTACAGCATGTCAGTAAGCTACTACACGTCCCACGATATGCAGTTACTAGGGGCTACTATAACATACCTTGGTCAAGAAATCGTTGCATCCGGCCGCCAGCGCCTCGTGTCTGTCGCTCTGCAATGAACTGGCCGTCAGAGCGACGATGATGACAGGGCTCTTGAAGACTTCCAGATTGCTGAGCTTATCGTCCTCACTCACGTCCGCCTTGGGTTCCGGTTTGCCTGCCGCAGCAACGGCATCGCCGGCAGAGCCTGAGAAGACACCGATCGAGTTGACGCGCTCGAGCCGTCGGATCTCACGGGTGGCCTCTAGTCCACTCATGATGGGCAGCTGAATGTCCATCAGCACAAGATGGAAGCCTCCCGCTCGCCATTTGTTGACAGCCTCGCGTCCGTTCATGGCCGTTTGCCAGCGGACCTTGAGCCTCTTCACGAAGGCTTCCAGCAACTTGAGGTTGATGATGTTGTCCTCGACAATCAGCACATTGATGGGCGGCACGCCATTGTTTAGAATGCCGGTCGGCAAGGGCGCTGGTAGGGACTCCCCCGTCGATATCGTCTTCTTCTTCCTTGGCCGGGTAGAGGTTGATGTTGAGGCCGCGGGCGCCTGTGCCTGTGCCTGGCCCAGGGGACGCGGAGACGTTTGTCTAGGGGGCGGTGTCGACGTTCGTTGTATGGGAACCATGGACGGGACGGTCGATGAGATGTCGGTGGCGGCAGGTGGTGTGGGCATGGGTGGGGGAGCAGGGGGAGGAGGTCCGCCGGCTTGGTCTGGAGCGGACTACATGTAAGTGCGTGATCATCGATCATTAGGTATGGGGGACTGGTGAGCAACGTTGCGTACCATGCATAGAATGGCTCGCTGTGGCCCCTGCCAAGCTGGCGGGGTGCCCGCCTAGCCCAATAATGGTTGGCGACGACGTATGTGTTCGTCCTAGCCGAGGTCGATCCGGCCGTTCTCTGTAGTTGCGTGACCGAGTGCCGCCAGGGGACGGTACCTGGGGGATCTGGCCAGTGTTGAGGACTGATATGGTATGTGGCGCGTGTCCCGAGGTAGTAGGTGCCGTCACAGTCACGGGCAGTGCCGACGTAACACTGGGCCCAAAGTAGTCCGTGGCGGCATCGGAAGGCCGCACTTCATCATAGTACGCCGAGGTGAGGTGCGTGGCATGGGGTGGTCCGGCTCGAGGCGATGCTCTGGGGGTTCTGCGACCCAGCGGGACGTCGATGATGAGCGCCTCGTCAACGGACTGACCGCCGGGGTAGTAAGCATCCAGCGTCCTGCTCATAGGCTCTTCTGGCCCCAGTGTTCGCTCAACTCTTTTCTCTCTCGGCACAATGCGTAGAGTAATGTCCGGCGCGTCAAATTGTCGTCCTAGCGAGTTGCCGTACTTGCGCAGAATCATGTCTCGGACGTCATCCACCAGGTCATCCTCATTGATCGTGACCAGGGTAGCCGACGCCCCTGGCCGTTTCACCCATATCTTCCTCGTAACCATGGCAGGGTGCAGCGCTAGGAGACGCTCGTGGGTCGCAAGGTCAGCTTCTTCGGCCGTGTCCGACGGCAGCAGCGTGCGGACGAGCGTGGACTGCCGGTTGGACAGCAGGCTCTGGCGTCGTGGGTGGCCGCTGAGCCGTGGAGGTGGTGATGCTGTTGCCGGAGGTGTCGGCGTGGCAGGAATGACCGACACTAAGCGTGGAATCGTTGCATCGACGACGTTGCTGGCTGACTTGTGGTTGAGCAAGGTATCGTCGTCATCGGTAGTCGAACTTGAATCGTGTGTCGAGGACTGGGCTGCTGCATCGGCCGAAATGATGGTGTCAGTTCCAGCAGTTTCCAGTGTACCAATTGCTGGTACTCTATTGATTGCTGCTGCTGCTGCTGCAGATTGTTCGTTGAAGCTGGAGAGTTGTGTCGAGGTGGATGCTTGCGGATCGTTCCCTTTCATGTCGCTAGCTTGGTTTTCGGAGGAACCGCCAACGTTGTCGGCCCCTAGTGCTCGTTCCTCTCCTTGAGCGACGGAGCCCGCTTTGAAGGTTGACGCCGAAGCCGACGGCCTGCTAGATGATTGCCCTTGCTGTGAGCCGCTGTTGAGGACCGACCAGTGCCTGTCATCAGTCTCGTTCCTGTGACTGCTGTTTTGCGACACTGATGACCTTTCGGCGACGGAGCCCCTGCCGGATGTCCTGTGATTCGCCGAGTGCGCTGTCTGGGGCTTCTTAGCGGTTTCTGAGCTGTGGTCGCCGCTGACTAAGGACGATGGTGCTTGGTGACCGTCAACATTGGCACCATCCCGGCTTCCAGTCGACGACTGGGTGGACAAGGACCCAATGCCTGAATGTCTTCGCGTGAATTTAGCTCTCAACTTCGTCTCCAGCTTCGCCCCCAACTTTGACGCTCTTATGTCGACCATTTGGAGAGTAGAAGGCTGGAGCGTCCGAGACTGGGGAGCAGGCTATGACCCCT
Source organism: Coniochaeta pulveracea (assembly GCA_003635345.1). Classification (NCBI taxonomy): domain Eukaryota; kingdom Fungi; phylum Ascomycota; class Sordariomycetes; order Coniochaetales; family Coniochaetaceae; genus Coniochaeta; species Coniochaeta pulveracea. The sequence continues at coordinate 86,346 of QVQW01000063.1, read as the reverse complement.
AAAGACCTCAGGGGACCGCACGGTAGTGTCGGGAAAGTCCTGTGGCCGTAATGCAGGTTACAAGTAGGGTGATGGTCACTGCTCTGTGCTCGATGAATCAACTTCATGCAACGACCATGGGTGTAGACATGGCGGTGGCAGCGACGGCAGGAGTTAAGGGTATGAGGCAGGAGTTCGGTACCGTACGTACAGGTATGCTTGAGTTAAGGGAAACAAGTTGGGTGGTTTTAATGCAAATCCAATCAGAAGTTGCCGCGACGAACGAGTACCCAATGCATCGCCAGCCCTTGCAATCAGAAGGACACGATATAATAAACCGATGCTTAGAACAAACAGACAGAGATTCCCAAACACACTGGATGACAAAACACCCTAACAGAACTGTGTTTTGTTAGGATTTGCGGCGCCGTCGCAAAATGAGCATAGACACGGCAAGTAATCTCGATGAGCCCAATCCACTCGCGCGACCCCTGCTTCCAAAAGCTGTTTTGTTTCTACGGATCACACGTGGAATTGCACTCTCTACCAGCAAGCGACCATAGCGCCCACTGCGACCCGACCATTTTACAAGAGTCATGGCAACCAAACCAGTGGCCGGCGGGGAGATCCTCTAGATCACTACGTAGCCCTAACTTTTCAAGTAAGGTAGAGGTAGGTATGTCCATCTGTCGACCAAGGCCCACTACAACCTAGCCAGTAATCTGAATAGACGCGTCCCATGCTCGCCAATCCGGCCTCCAGGTACACAAGGTTTCGCCATGCCCACGATATCTTCACCTCTTCATATTTCCCCTTGTCCAATGCCATCCGGTTCAGAGACCAACAGCAGGCAGCAACAGGTAGAAGATAAGTAGGTAAGATATGGTGAAGGGGATCTAGACTTTTAGCGCTCGGGGACGCGAGGAGACGAAGTCGCAGCTAAGCTCCCGGTCTCTGTTACTAGTTACTACCCGCCAGGCAAAATACCCCTCCTTCCACATCCTGCGAGGTTGGGCCAAAAGACAAGCCTGCGTAATAGACTTGACACTCTCTTCTTCTTCGTTGTTACCAACGTACTTCGAGAATCGCTGTAGTCTGGCCATTGTACATTACCTCAAGTACACTGCGGACCAACAAGTAGCTCGAGCCCAGTCCCTATGCGGGACTTGGCGTGTGGAAACCGCTCTGACGCGTCAAAGTTAAGAGACGTGAGAGGCTGGTTAGACTCAGACAGATAACATAAGGTACCTTTAATATGACAAAACCCCAAACGTCACAGCTCATAATTCGCCCTGGTCTGAAAGTTTTACCTGTGGAAGGCACGTCTGGCACTGTTCAGTGTTCACATCAATTTGGAAGTGTCGTCGTCCCTACTGTTTTGGGAGGGACTCCACTATACTTTGAGTAAGCCATTTTCGGTAGTAGGTGTCTCCCATGTTCCAAACCCAAAACAACAGCTCGCTAGAAGTAACTTCGCATTAGTCTCACCAACTTAGACGTGTTTTACGGGGGCGGTTCATTGGAGTAGGTACCTTACCTATCAACGAGGGTTGGTTCTGCAATGGATCGATGATATCGGCAGACCACCATCAAAATGGCGAACCCTGGGTTTCGTTCACCTTACATGACGCAACGCTATCTCAGCCCGGCCAAAATATGCTTGTTGGCTCTCATAGAACTCTACTGCGAAGATGCCATTGGCGACAGAGCATCTCTATCGGTATTGGAGTTTATTACGAACCATATCCTCCAAGATGACGAACTGCAGCCTGATGACCAGTCCGACATGACGGACAAGATCATCGACATAGTGGGCTCGATCAAGGTGTTTGAGCAGGCCCTCCGTCCGCATAATGCTGGTGGCATCCCAGGCCGGACCGTCTGGGATCTCTTCCTACAGCGTATTTGGACCATTGACTCACTCCACGTCCTGCACTCCTTCCTCAACGCCCGCGGCGGGTTACTGGAACCATCTAGAGAAGAGCTTCGGGCTGGTTTGGACCCTCTGCCTCAGAACTCAGCTATAGCCATACGTCTTGCGGCTGGTTCGCCATTCGCCGCCTTTGTGAGCAAGGCGGCGTTCGAGTATACACGGCTGAGATTCCAGGAGATGTGTACGTTATGGACACAATTCGTTTCTTATCGACAGCCTACCACGCAGCACATGAGACGGCGCAACAAGTCCTTTAGTCGATTGAGCTTCGACCAGGTGCTGCTGTCAAGCGAGCCGGATATGGGTGGGGATACCACCAACAGGCTTGCTGAGGTGGTTTATCCAGGCATGGTCACCAGTCAGGAAAAGCCGCCCTTACCGGTCACCACGGACGACCTGGAGAAACTTTTGGACTTCCAAATTGATCAGATGCAGAGTGGGTTACCAGGATCTTGCCTGCATTTCAATTTGTTGAGTACATATGCTGATGGCAATGAGCTACAGAGTTTGGTGTCAGAATACCCAGGCAGATCGAAAGGAAGTTCCGCCGGTTCTTGGATGATGCTGTCATTGTGCCTACCTTTCGACATTACTTGAGGTACTATACCCGATTCTCAGAACACCAGCCCAGGGGAATTTATACTGACGTGAGAGCAGGTTCCTCGACGCTTGGAGGCGAGGAGATTACACCGCATCGCTAGAGTACATGCACAGCTACTTCGACAACACGGTCTTGGATCCCAAGACCCCGTATCATCCATACGCTATGCTCAACCTGGCCATCTGTAACGCCGAGTTTGGCTGCTTCGGCGAGGCAGTCAGCTCCATCCTACAGTGTGTCACGACAGCTAGGGAGAACAGGGACACTCAGTGTCTCAACTATGCCCTCAACTGGTTGTACCACTTCACGCAGCAGCATCCGCAATACGTTCAGGAGATCGAGGCCGCCAACACACTCGGCAATGGGAAAGAGGGGCTGGCTTATCTGCGTGGCAGAGCAAAGGACGTTGGCATGTGGGTTCTCTGCACTGCGGCTCTACTTGGCGAGGCCAAGCTGTGTCTCCGAAATGGCGAGAGTGTAGCCACCGCCTTTGCCAAGATTGTGCGCAGCTCGCAGTTGATCCTTTCGCACGACCTGGAGACCATGCTCGGGGCACTGTGTTCGGTGACCATCGCGCTTTGGGACAGGCTCGGTCTGCCCAGTCTATCCAGCGCCGACTGTCATCATTTCCTCAGCTGGAGCCGCGACGATGCCGCCGTGGAAGACGAGATCCGGGTCGTGTGCCGACTGGCAAGCCATTTGGCTGGTTCAGGCAAGTACAAGGCCGCCTTCACACTCATCGAGTCGATTGTTCAGCCAACCGCCCTTCGCAGTTACCGGGTTCGCACATACTGGACCAAGATGCGCGCAATCATCCACGCCACCCGACAACTCCATCGCAACAGCCTCTCGTCTGCCGCCCATACCATTCGGCAGCTTCTTCAAGAGAAAACCGATGACCATCTTGAACCAGACCTGGTTTTTCTCGTTGAAAGCCTTTACATTGACCACATGATGCGCTCTAACGACCTTGACGCTGCTTTCACTCGAGTCCAGGCCCTGCTGTCCAAGTCCGGGGATGAGGACATCTCCGTCCGCATCCGTCTCATGCTCCTAAAGGCCCAGATCTACATCAAGGCTGGTCGGCCGCAGAAGGCGCTTACGCTGGCCATTCGGGCAACATCCACGGCCCGCCGGACTCTGTTGATGAACCTTCTTTGGCAAGCAGTCGGTACTTTAGCTGTAGCGCTAACATCCTTGCGCGAATTTGCCGCAGCAGAAGAGATACTCCTCCCCGTCATACCACGGGCTTTGGAAACGGACATTGCCAGTCTAGCTGGTGATCTCTACACCGCCCTTGCTGACGCTCGGATGGGACTGGCCGGCCTAGAAGCGCCAGGCAGTGAGGAACGAAAGGAGCGCATGCTGGGCGCCCAGTGGGCGCTGCAACAGGCGGATGATCTGTGGGGAGACGTCGAAGACGTTGTCAGGAGACGGGAAGGGTGGGCCAAGATGGCAACCATCATGCGAATCGTAGGCGCCTTGGAAAGCAGTGATGATTATGCCAGGAAGTATGTGGATAGCATGCGCGAGGAAGGAATGACATTCCCGACTCGCCAGGAAATAAATCAGAAGCCGGTGTCAGAAGTCATCCACTCTTAGGATCTGGCGGTCGATTCGTGGTGGACTCAGAGCATGAGGAGATGCCTGAGGATCTGGGTCGAATTGCCACGGGTATACAGTCAGCTGCGGGCAAAGCTTGAAAAGAAGTGGCCAAAGACGATTGAACGTCGACACCTGAAGACTCCTGATTTGGGGAGACTGTTGGCATGCGCCATGATTAGGTCGCCAGAAGTGATAGGGACCTACGTCAGCTAGATACATAAACCAGCAACCGCACAATGTCACAAAAAAATCTACGGACAATGTCCGGTAGTAAACAACGCACGCCTCTGTACACCACGCGCATTTACAATGGGGCTGTATGCATTAGTGGTGTTAAGAGTCAGACAGTCAAATCTTGAATTAGGTGACTCTAGGAAACATCTACGGGTGGACCTGACCAGGTAAACCTTTGATTATGAGGGAGTTACACCGATTCTTCCCGTTCATACTTCACTTCTGAAGTAGGTCCCGCCAATCAATTCCTCGGCTGTTGTCTCGTCCAGTGCTATAATCAGTGCCTCGCAGACTCACAACCTCCAGAGAATCCACTTAGGCGGTCTTGTCCTTGTTGTGGTAGTTGACCTTGTCGTTCCAGAAGAGAGTCTTGTCACCATCGCCCCAGGAGAAGTTCTTGGTGCGGATGTTCTGGTATGGGTACTCGACGCGCTCCTCGAGAGGGGGCAAGTGGCTCCAGTGCTCCCAGTGCTCGTTCCAGAGGTTGTAAGCGTTCAAGCCAGCAAGGAGAACGCAAGTAGGGACGCCACTAGTCTGATGTTAGCTTTCTGGTACTTGAACTGTATGGTTTGCTAAAAGGACCAATGAGACTTTGAAAGGACCAGCTTGCTATTGAGGGAAGCATTGCCTCAGCTCCATGGCCTCGGCGTGCTAAACCGCAAGAGCTCTCGTGGCTAGTGCGTGAGAACGACGTATGCGTCGCCTGCACTGCCGGCACCTAACCTCGAATGCTTCGTGTATTGATCACTGAGGCTCGGTGGGTGTTTCGTCAAGGAAATAACGCAAGCAAAGGTCCAAGGTACGGAACCACCCATAACCTTTTGCTTGCGTTTCTGACAAAAGACCAAGCTCAACAGCACCTTCCCACAGTATCAAGTATTGGCAGCTCGAAGCCTTGCATTGTCGTGAAAGGGATCGCCAAATAACGTGTCAGGGGGGTGATGTCATACAAGAGAGAGATCTTGCGCCAGAGCTCTATTATACCATCAGTATTTCCAAATCATCCATTTGAAATCTTGCGGTAAGAGGTGACTCACCAGTAGTGGCTTGAGCGTGCTCCTTCACAGCGCGACGCTCCCGGACGAAGGCATTCTCGCCCGAGGAGCCCGTGCTGGCAAGCCGGCGCTGGGCGGGCGTACGAAGCTGGGCGGCAAAGCGAGGCGCCTGGCGGATGGTCTGGCGAGCAGCGTTCATATTGGTAGAGTGGCGATGGTGTAGCTAGCGGAGTGGTGTTTCAATCGCTGGATAAAGTACAGGTTCGTTCATATGAATCAGTACGATGATGTTGTCGTCTTCCGGATATCAGGTCATTTTTCGGCAATAGCTGGTCTGAGCTTCTATTGGTGGAGCAGCCGAGGAAAGCACCGCCTCACCTGTTGAGCTGAGTCATCCGCGGTGTTTGACTCACGTGACCTCTAAACCACAGTCATGTGATAACGTGCCATAACGCGGATAGCCACTTCCCTCTCAGTACCGTGACTGGACCTTTGCCTCCAATTCCCCAGGTTCCTGTGCGTATTTCAGAGCTGGACATTTTGTGAGTCTGAGATATGCTCGGAGAGATGGAACAATTTACAACGAAATATTTGACGTATTGTAAGGTACAGAACTGTTCCCACGATACCATCCCGTAACTTTGCCCTTTCATTGCACGCCCAAGCTATTACGTCTGTTGAGTGTTGAGCTAAGTCTTTCGAGCCGCAAGCCTGACCAAGTCGGTTCGCAAAACTCTTCCAAACTTGTTCAGCTACTACATGCCGTTGCCCTTGCGGTTTGACACAGCCTACAAGGCTGTATTGCTTTCGCGATGGGAATCCGTATCACAAGTTGGAATGGTAAGATGCCCTAGCTCAGTCCATTAAGGTGCGTGGCTGACAAGGTTATAGTGAACGGCATCAGGTTAGTGAGATGCCGCTCTCTCGAAAATTATAACGACCGCGTCTAAGCCTGCTTAGAAATCCGTTTGGCTATCAGCCGTGGAACCAGAATCGGACGTATGAGGTTTGTAGCTTGAGACATGGCCTACAGTTAATCATCAGCTAACCCCGTAGAGGCGATGTTCGACACTCTGGAGGCCGATATTGTGGTTATGCAGGAAGCTAAGATCCAGCGCAAAGACCTGAGAGACGACATGGTCCTTGTACCTGGCTGGGACGTCTACTTCAGCCTCCCCAAGTACAAGAAGGGTATGCGGGAAGCGGACAGTCGCAGTCAGATCCACGGTCCCAGCTAACTGAAGACAGGTTACTCTGGAGTCGCCATATACACGAGAAACGCCAAGTGTTGTCCAATACGTGCCGAGGAAGGCATCACGGGCGTATTATGTCCACCTAATTCATCCACCCGCTTTCGAGACCTCCCGGAAGATCAACAAATTGGTGGATATCCGAGGCCGGGACAGCTGAGCGGGTCGGTTGATGAGGCAACCCTTGATTCGGAGGGTCGTTGCGTTATCCTTGAGTTCCCGGCGTTCGTGCTCATAGGCGTCTACAGTCCAGCAACACGTGATGAAACAAGAACCGAGTTTCGCCTCGGATTTCATGAGGCCATGGATGCCCGAGTCCGAAACCTCGTGGCCATGGGTAAACAAGTCATCCTCACTGGGGATCTCAACATTATACGCAACGAACTGGACACTGCCGGACTTCAGGAGACGCTGAAGAAGGAGGACATGACACTCGATGACTTCCTAAACACGCCTTCACGACGCTTCATGAACCATCTGGTCTTCGGTGGCAAGGTGCTTGGAAAGAGGGATGAGGGGCGAGAGGAGCCCGTGCTGTGGGATCTGTGCCGTGAGTTCCATCCCGACCGGCAGGGGATGTATACCTGCTGGGAGACCCGGAAGAACGCCAGACCGGGGAACTACGGTAGCCGCATTGACTATGTGCTCTGTAGCTCGGGAATCAAGGACTGGTTTACAGACGCCAACATTCAGGAAGGTCTCCTCGGCTCCGATCACTGCCCAGTGTACGCAACGCTTCGCGATACAGTGGAGGTCTGTCGGAAGACTCTGCACGTGGTTGACAAGATGAATCCAGATGGGATGTTTGTCGAGGGCAAACGGGTGTTGGAATGGACCACCAAACACCTGCTTCCCACCTCCGCTAAGCTCATCCCTGAATTCGATCGTCGCCGCAGCATTCGAGATATGTTCTTCAAGCCAGCTAGACCAGCAGAAAAGAACAAGAGTTCCCCGCTCCCGGGTACTGCCGACAGCCGCAAGACCCTCGGGGCGCCACCATCCACGCCTGGGTCGGGATCTATCGATCCAGCAGAGGACAAAGAACGACCCGCGAAACAAACATCAACCGGGAACGATCCCCTACTGGTGTCGTCCTTGGCTACAGGAACGTCGGTTGGCCTGGCAGCAGCCGAAACAGACTCAGTCGTCCAGGCCCGAGATTCCCAGTCCTCGGTACCGAAGCTGTCCCGACCAACAATACAAACGTTCCACCCAGGGGTTTCGCCCAACAGGAGCTCACCGGTCAAACGTGCGGCTTCGAGTCCGTCACCGGCTCGACCGGCAAAGAAAGGCAAGGCGACCCTAGCGAAAGAAAGCTCCATGTCTGGGGCGAGCAAGTCTCAAAGCAGCCTCATGGGCTTCTTCAAGCCGAAAACGCGAACACCCACACCGACTCCAGCAACTGCAGCTGCAGCTGCATCAGGTGAACAGCAAACGGACGGGTCCTTGCAGCCGCCACCAACAGCCATAAACGACCAGTCGGTGCCGGCACAAGGTGATGTGGCTCTCTCGTCCAGCGGCGACCTCGACTCTGCAACGGATCACGTCGAAAGCCTGCCACCAGACGATGCCGACCAGCTCGACTCGTCGAGCAATTGCAAGTTCATTGATCCGATCCAGTCCAAAGAATCATGGTCCAAGCTTCTCGGCAAACGTGTTCCCCCGAAGTGTGAACATGATGAACCCTGCATCAGCTTGTTGACCAAGAAGCCAGGGGTCAATTGTGGTAAGTCGTCCATCAGTTCTCCTTTTCTCCCTGTCAGTCGCCCGTCCTATCCTTTTCTTCATTGGTTCTCCTCAGTACCGTGGCTTGTGACATCTGGTGCGAACCGATATCTTATTGGTGTCTTCACGTGCATGGGCTGGGCACCGGTCATTCGTGTGTGCCCAGAGTCTCATTATGGGGGTACATGCCAATGCTCAAGAGTGTTTGCTTCTCTCCACATTGCTTTTTCTGGGGCGGCCTAGACCAACGTTTGGGTGGTTCAGCTGCGGCCACTAGTCCCCAAACCGCACCAACGGACAACGAGCTGCATCATCCACTCTACGCCACAACATTGTCACGGATATTGGTACCCCACGCCCACAGCTACCGCTGGTCACATCGTTGCGCATTTCAGAGATCCCAGTGTACCCTTCACCCACTTGCAGACCGCATCCCTTCTCATCGCACCGTCTTTCCTTTCGTTCTGGAAAGCGTAAACTCCTCTATGCTATGTTGGCGGGATAAGCTGATGTTGGTTGTTTGCATGATGTAGGTCGATCTTTTTACATATGTCCACGACCTCTGGGGCCCACGGGTGACAAGGAGGCCGGCACCCCTTTCCGTTGCAGGACCTTCATCTGGAGCAGCGATTGGAATGGACGGCCTTGAGCCAGGTTTCAGGGTCGCAAGCTTGTCGAGCTCATGCGTTGGTGGCGTTCCGGATGTAGCTAGAGCATAGCCGCCACTCTCCCTTCAGCTGTGACAAGCCTGCGGAGGGAGACCGGCACGCGTAACGGCGTAATGGATGACGAAGAGGATGCATGTATGTAACCGTCAACATAGCTACCACGGTGCATTAGACTTGAGATAGACCAGCATATGGCTGTTGATCATGCTGATCCAATGGTCCATGTAGCTGTGACCTTCAAGCTAGAGTCAGCAGCTCGCCGTTTATGTCAGTGGTGCCTCCCACTGCAACAACAACCGTGCTAGACTACCCAGGACATGACATGTCAGAGCGGGTGAAGTGTCTGGAACCGGGAGCAGTTACGCGAGAGCAAACACACTCTCATGTGGCAGCGAATGGACGCCACAGTGTTACCTTGGTCGTTCTCATGGGCACAAGGAACATGTGTGGGGCTTCATTGGCGGTTGCTGAACCTTGATCAATTTCTCTAATGCATCTATTGACTCCCAATTGTCAAATTGAACCTCTTCATGCTTGCTCATCTTAGCCCTCTAAAACCTGGTATGAATGCGGATGCAATGCAAAGTCCTGCTAAAACCGTTGATGACCATCATAAACTGCCTCTTCATCCCTTAAGCCCCAAATCCTTCCGTCACAGTGATTTTCGAATTAGTCCTCGCTCTGGAGTGAGTGCGCGCTTCGCTCCGATCAATCTGAATTATCGTAGCTGTCATGAAGCTCAGGGTACAACCTTGAGTAGTTGACGACTGGCAAGAGAGGGTATATGTCGAAAAGACGCAAAGAAATGTAGGAAATGCAGAATCAGTCCCGTGCCATTTTGGACTGACGAATGTGGCTAGAAACCAGAAGTCGAAAGTCGCTGCGGGAAATGCGGGTGCTGAAAAATGTAGAGATGAAGGAAATTGATTGAGTCGCTCGTGGCTTGTTGACAAGCTGTACTGTTGAGGATGGAACCATAACGCTTGCTCAATTGAGCTGGTGCTGATGGACATTGTTCGTGTGCAGAATCAATGGCTGGAACTTCAAGGTTGGCACTCCTGACGGCTGTCGTGGGATCGCGTGTTGTGGTTGCTCAGACATGCTTGAAAACCATAACTAGTTGGCGGTGACACATAGTGGACTGCTGCAATCGCAAGCTCAGAATGCGATTCCGTCCATGCCGTTACCAAGGACCGACGTGAAATCATCAGGATAGCCGAAATCGAATGCTGTGATGGAGGGATCGAAATTGGACCCATATGGTGACCAGGAGACTGTGAGCTTCGAAGCTGAGAAGTGCAAGACTTTCAGTTCTCGACAGTATCCAGATCAGCCAAGGAATCCCAAAAGGCGGCAGTATCAACCGCAGTGTGACGATCGACGGGACGACGAGCCCTGTAGCGATAGTTTGGATATCTGTCTCGATGAGCTTGAGCTTCGTCTGCAGCGAGTCGCTGATAGTACGTTCTAACTTGCGGCAGTTCATCCCTCCACAAGTTGGAGACAATGCGCGCTAGAAGTTCTGTCAGCAGAATGCCACTGATGTAGAACGACGAATTAACTTACAGATCTCTGAAGCTGTCAGAGAGGGGTCTTGAGCGCGAAGATCCTTGGTTCTGTCTTGTCGATAGATGATCCATGAATTGCGTGGTCGAGGGATATGGGTATTCTGTGTCTTGGGGACCCTGTTGCTTGTGGTGCGACGATGGGAATCAACAATCGCAGGTGCCGGGTTGTTAGGACGGATTTGAGCGTTTGTGGTCAACGGCAACTGGCCGCTAAACAAAGTGGATGCCAATTGAACCTGAGTTTGCTGGTTGTTCTGGGAAACATCGACGATGGCCGATGGACGAGAGCAGGTGGCATCGGCGGACGAGGCTGGACTCGCAACATCAACCTGATTGTCAACAGCATCCACAAGCTGTTTGTTATGACTGGTTGGAGTGACTGTGAAGGAAAATGTGAGTACCCAAGATTTGGTGCTGCTGTACAAGGCATTATAACTTACGGGCACAGTAGAAAACCAATCCAGGCTGGCCGACGGGAGGCGGAAGAATGGCGGTATACTGCTGTTCGTCTACATCCTCGAAAATGCCGACAGACATACCGTACTCCGCACTATGAACATGGTAAGCTGTCAAGAATCTGCATCGTGAGAGGAAGTGAACATACATCAGAGCCTCGCAGAGCTCTTGGGCGTACTGAGCATCCAGCTTACCGAACTCGACGTCGAGTTGCCAAGCATGCTTGTAATTAGCCTCCATTCTGCTGAGATGATCTCGCAGGATGATTGGGAGATTGGCTTATTGTTTCGCAAACTGTGAGGTCGGTTTCTGCAATTGACAATTTGACTGGGACACAGAAATTGTTGGTAAGAAGTCAAGGTAGCTCAATAAGGGTGGTGGGTTGGAGACGAAGAAATAGTTCAATGGAGTTTCGTCTTAAGTGATTAGTCTATGTTTGGATTTCGAAAGAAACGAGGAATTGTTTGAATATTTGCTTGAAGAAGTTGACTGGCTTAGTTTCACAATGGTACTGTTGAATTAATTCGACTCCGACAACTATTATGCGAAGTTTGAGCAAGTGACGGAAAGGTCATCTCAACCTCAACACTTCACCTTTACCACCGTTGGGTGACCACACTTTACAGGCCACCACAAACCCTCCATTACTATTTATTCTGTCGCAACGGTGCTTCTTGAATATTTGCAAAGCTGATACTCTTCACAACACCTCAAATCTTCACAACCAACTTGCCTGGCACGAAGTTCCGGACCGACTTACTGATTTCGCCTCCTCATCTGTCCCAGGCGACGACCGCGTTGAAGCTACACAATGACCAACCGAGAAGAGGTCCATGTTGGTAAGAAAAGATCTCTCATTCATAACACACGTGGGACTCGAAGCGAAAAGGATGCTGACTTGCGCTTAGACCGCTTGAATGCCGAAGTCGCCATACTTCTCAAGCAAGAGCGCGGACAACTGCCTCATCTCAACCCTCAGCAATGCTATGCTGTCATTGAAACACTTGGACGGATGCAAGATGATCGTGATGCGGAAGTCTACAACCTCCTCAAACCGTCCCTTGATCAACTTCGGACAGTCGTCACGCACATGAACATGTGGAAGTCTTTAATGTCCTTGCCCAGATCTGACCTTCTCAAGGCACTCTCCTCCCATGTCAAAACTGATATGGGCATCAAAACTCGCTCATTTCAACTCCAGGGACGGGTTTTGATGGCTATCGAGGCATCGAATGAGATTCATCGGGCTCTTGAGGTGGAGAAAGAGGCTTCAGGCTTGTCGAAGGTCTTGGTGAAGCTCATGCATGAAGTCAAGCAGATAATGGAGGACATCCAAGATTTTCTGGTCGACCTCATGCGCCACACGCAGAGATCACCTTCCACGGCAGCGGTTTACTTCAGACCTTTGAAGGTGGGTTTGAGGAAAGGCATTCCAAGTTACCTTGATCCAGATCGAAAGGTGCTAAAGACTGCTTCATCCAAACATCCACTGGTCAAAACTGCCGGATCAGAATGGAACAAGTGGTTCCACAGACACGATACCAAGTTCATTCGGGTCGCCCGAGACCGGGATGAGTTCTACATGAAGTTTTACGTCCCAGAAGGTCCAATTCTTGAGCTCCGCGAGGCCTTCAAAGCGGCAGAAGTGACGGAACCAACCATTGAGCTAGAGAGAATGCTTACTGCTCAACCTTTAGCTGTCAGTCAGGTACGTGTCCCATTGTTGCTTGGCGTTGTTACTTAGACATGCTAAGAAGGTCGTAGGGGAAACAAGACGATGCGACCAAGACCAGCGAAGGTTTTGAAGGGGATAATGATATCGAGTATCTCGAAGATCTCGAATGGGATTTTACTACCTACCTCAAGATCCTGGATCACAAGAAAGTGGACTATCTCCAGGCTGGAGATGACTTTATTGGCAGGGAACCTGACCATCAATTTTATGAGGATCCCATGAACGTATCGGTAAGTAGACAACGAAGCATGTGCGCAAACACCAACTAACGAGCTTTTAGGATCGGGAGCTGCGCCGTTTCCTGCTCCCAGATTACAGTGGAATTGTGATGGCCAGACACGAACGCATCTTTCATCCTGCCGATATTGAACTCTTTGTATGTGATGCTTGATCACTGCTTCATCAAACTGGGTGCTGACAACGAGTAGGAAAACATGACTTATGACTCCAATCTGCCTTCTATCGCGGCAGCCAATGGCTCGCTCAACACAACCATTCTGGAGGACGGTGGTCTTTCAATTGGTGAGATTCACAATCATGCACGCCACGATGCCAATGTGCCGTTCACCGATCGCTCTTCTGAATACGACGTTGAGGACAGTTGGGCCAACAGCTTTAGTCGGGACGGGCTGTACCTTGATCGTCGCTCCGAGATGATGCGGGTCTCAACTTTGTTTTTCTATCCACCAGAGTACCAGGGACAAGAGGGGAATTCTTAGGATGGGGAATGTGGACCCTTGCGTTTGAGTTGACGACGGCTGATGTACACACGCCACATTTTCTTAGCGGCAGAAATTGTCTACGAGCAATGAAACCTGGAATTGGGGCTGGTTGTTGCGTTGGTTCTGCGATGAAAGGGATGGCCGTCATGAGCCCCGCCTGACAAACAAAGGGAGTAGCACAGTTACAGGGAGATAGTATTGCTTTGCTTCTGCTAGTTTTACATAAGAAGAGATCATGTTCTTCATCCCTTCACTCTTCCATACCTATGTCTCAGAGTTCGTATTTACATTTTTCTGTAGCCAAACGTGTTCTGCCATGGCTTCAGCGGAAGAACTTGGCGAGTTATTTGCGGGTCTTCCAGCTGAGGAAAAGCAGAAGTTTATGCGACAACTTGTCTCTGTACATGGAAGGGATGACAAGCAGACTCCACAACGCCTACCAATTGTGCCTGTGCCTCCAAAGAAAGCAGTCAATGGTTTTATGGCATTCAGGTGTAGGGGAAATGTTTTTACTCTATTTTGAGAGTCGCTAACATTTCTTTTATAGCGTATTATTCGATCTTATTCTCCGGTTTGCAACAAAAGGAGCGGTCTCCTTTCCTACGTCGATTATACGACGCAGATCCATTTCACTCAGAATGGGAATTCGTGGCCCGAATATACTCTCATGTACGCAATGAGGTTCTCAAACTTGGCAAGCAAGCGTCCATCAAAGCTTTCCTGGCGAAGGCTTGTCCAATAATGAACATGGTGGCACCAGATAACTATCTTGTAACCTGCGGATGGGAGATTCGATCTGTGGGTACCGGCGCCAGCAAACGTCATGACCTCATCCGCGACCAAGGCGCAGACGAACAATTACAACGATTACGCAAGACGACACCTTCGCTGAATGGATTCGACTTACTTCTGCAGTGTTTAGCAAACGGCTATGACGTGCATAATGCCGAACAAGTACTCTGCCATATGATGGAGCGCCAGGAACACCTTATGACCAAATCCTTTCCGGTTGAGGATGACCGGCACAGCCTAGCCAGCAGTACCACAGCAGCAAAAACGCCCACGTCGGAGGACTTTTCCAGTGGGGGGGAATTTCTCTCCTGGGCGGTCGAGAAGCCGTCTCCACCTAGGGAGTTGTTGCTCAGTGATACAGGTGAGACGATGCATAACGGCGGCATGATGCAGTTCCACGACATCCCGACAGATGCATTGCTGGACGACTCTGCGGAAATGGTATTTCGTCTGGATATGCCACTGGGAAGCTACAAATACCCTGCTGACGGCGGACATGTGCTGAACGGAGCGGACATGGTACTGCAGATGGGTGATCTGGCATGCCATGACGGCGGCGGGATGGGTTCTCGAGACCCATTTGGGGTTGGGTCAAGTTTTGATTCGGATTACTTGGATGCTGCTCTCAGTAAGTTCGTTCCATCTGTGCGGAAAGGATGGGCACGGTACTGACGACCCGTAGATTTCAGCACCGGGGATCACAGTTTTTAGGGTGGTACGACCTATCGAATCAACAAACTCACTTGGTCACCTTGGCCAAGGCAACAACAAGCACGATAGCATACACGATCAGGACGTGGCTCCCTGGTGAACAGTAGTTTACATGCATGACGTCTCGGGCTGAGGCTTTACACTTTTCGAAAACGCTCGGCACGAAGGCGTTCCACTTCATCTACTTCAGAGTTGGGCCTCCATGAGAAGGGGGAAAATGCCGTGACAGGAACTTCATATATCATGGAGTTCCATTGGGTCATGCTTCAACAAATTTGCCTATCGGAGACGGATAGGATAGGTGTTACACGACAGTGGTAGAAGTTGGACACACGGGGTCAGCTCTCCTGACCAAATCCTTGCATCATGTTCTACAAAGCAATCGTTGTATGAGGCAGATTAGGCTAATACTCAACGGCATTATCTCGATGCTCCATATAGTCCTTCCGTTTCTCGATTCTTTAGTTCAAATGCACGGGTGTCAACTTGTCGGCATCTTTTGTGAGACTTGCAGTGATAAAAGCGTCGACAGATGCGTACTACGACAAGGTGACTCCCCACTGAACAGCACTTGTACCAACCATAACACTGATACCGAAATGCAGTGAACCATGAGACCACACCCTTGACCCTTTCTAGAGCACTTACACGACCTTCTCTGACGTCGAAATAGACTTTCCATCCAAGACTCCCGTGCGGAATAAGTCATCCATTTGTGGAGATTGGGCGGGTTCGTCCGGTTCCGCTAATGCAAGGACCGTGGATTTTCGTGGCCGCCCAAAGTCGAACATTTCAAGTTCGCTAACATTGTGTGACCCTGCGGCAGATGATTGCCGGGCGTGCGTGCGTGCAACCGTGATCAAGACCGGTGAGGCGGAGTAGTGTGGAGTGTAACCACACGCAGAACATGGTCAAAATAGTACTCGAGGCATTGTTCCAAACAAACCGCTGAAGGAAAAGCAGACAACCAATAACCGACATCCACTTGAAAACGGTCCACTTGACAGGAAGGTGATCGCACGAGGTGGGTTTTCATCTCCAAATGTGGGTAACGATCGCCGGGACGATTCAGTCCATGCCATGAGCTAACGAGATTCGAAGCATCTCTGGTGGGGTTTGCTCCTAACCGAAAACGTAGCTGGATTACCTCTTAGACCAGGTGCTTGGTCGAGCATGTCATCGTGTCAAGGGGTGAGAAAAGAACAAGAAGTGAATGTCAAATGAGGCATGAGCCTTGTAATAACGCCAGCGCTGTACGCTCCGTCGCTCACAGTTGATCTACCTAATACCCGAATAACCATAGCAGTATATGGGCATGGGACCCAGATGTGACCAGTCCTGGAGGACCCGGTTGGATTGCTCAGGACGAAAATGCTTCCTTGTGAATAGACGCCGCCACCCAGCATATATCTCCTTTCTACTCCTGGTAGGATATCTTGCGCATCTCTCCAAGCCGGTGTCGGGCCTGTGACAGTGAGTTTTCCAACTGGAGGATCTCGACCTGCAGACATCAGGTGTGTCAGTATGTGAAACCAAGTCCAGGACTGTGCACGACGCCAGAAAGGACAGAGAACGTACCTGTTGCTCCATCTCGCGGACCTTGAACTCGTGGGCCCCGAGCTTGGAGTAGTCCACCTGTTCATCCTCGCCGTTGCGGTCCTTGATCATTGCCTGCACCTGGCGCACCAGCGACCGGCACGCAGCTCCCACCGCCTTGCTGGCTTCCTCCAGGTTCTCCTGGCTCTTGCTCATGAAACCGGCCTTGACTCGCGACGCCGCCACCAGCTGCGCCGTGGATGCAGCCACATTGTTACTGGCCACGATGAGCTGTTCCGGACTGTTGCGATTCGACAGGACACCATCGGCCGTCTCGATGAGGGTGTTGGTCGAGGATGCCACAGCCTTGGCAGCCGAGATAAGACCCTCGGTCCACCGGTTGTTCTTCTTGTAGAACGCCGTGCGGGAAGAGGAGCCACGGCCGGCCTGCACAATCTCCTGCTGCGTGACCGTTGCCGCCTTGATCAGCCGAGCAATGGCATTGGTGATGGCCAGGGCTGCGTCCAGGATAGAGTCGTGGACCTTCAGCTCGTAGGTGGAGTAGCCATCCCGAGGCTTGTTCCTCAGCTTGTCCAGACGGGCAGCAGCCGCGGCAATGGCATCGGCCGCCTTGCTCAGCTCCTGGTCCACGACTTCTCCCAGATCGCCCTTGTTGGCCAGCTTTCCGAATCCGGGTGCGAACGTCTCAACGAGCTTGTTCAGTTTCTGGAGGTTCATCTGCAAATCATTGTTGCTGTTGATCACCACATCCGTCTTCTGGATCGGGTCCATGCCCTCCAGTCGGAAGCTCAACAGGCCGCGGAAGAATTTGACCGTCGACTGCGCAGACTGCCGGGCACCGTTGATAAGCGAGTCGCTCTTCTTTTCATCCGTGGCCAGACGCACGAGGCCCTTGGTGTTGCTGCACACATCGGCAATGGCCCCGGCGAAGACGTTGACGTTCTTGATCAGTTCCGAGTGCTCGCTGTTGGGTCCGTCGGCGATAAAGTTGTTGAAGGACGTCGCAAACTCCATCGCGCTTGACGACGCCTTCTCGATTTGTGAGAGAACATAGGATGGCGAGGCATTCTGGTTGCCGGCCTGCATGGTTGAGTCGAGTTCGTAGATGGCGTCATCCACCCTCTGCACACCACTCTGCAGAACCGAGTCAATAATGCCGTTGATCTTGTCCACATTGGAGAGTATAAGGGCATCGATCTGGCTGTCCAGGGCATGGTCTGTATCACCCTGGTTCTGCCTCAGCTCGTTGAGCTCGAGCAAAGTCTGGTCCATGCCGGCCTTGTAGACTTCCAGCTCCTCCTCCTTGTCGCGCAGGAGCTGCTCGAGATCGGTGTTGCCGTCCCGCAGCCTCGCTTGTGCCTCCTCCAAGGCACGAGACTTGTTCCGCAGAGCTTCCTCGAGGTCCGCCATCTCACGGTTGTACTTGGACAGCATCGTGGAAAGCTCGTTGCCCTTGCTCCGTTCCAGGTTGTCCGCCTTGTCGAGAGCCATACGCAGCTCTCGCTTCAACTTTTCTACCTCGTCCTTGTTGCTGCCCTTCAGGCGATCCCTCTCATGGTTGGCGCGGTCACGCTCACGAATCATGTCGGCCAATTCCAGGTTCTTGGTCTTCAGTTCCCGTTCCAGCTTCTCGCGCCTGTCGATTGCTTCCTGCGCCGAGGCAGCCTTCAACTGTACCGACTTGAACTTCTGCAAGAGATCCAGATGCTCGTGGCGCAACTGGGAGTACAGCTTGGCGAGGTTCTCGTACTTGCTACGCCACTGGTTGACCTGTTCCTGAAGAGCCTTGATCTGGTCGTCTTTACTTGTGATCTGCTGTCCAAAGTTGTTTTGTAGGTTCTGCAGCTCTCCCTCTAGTGCTTTGACACGCTGGTCATACTGCTGCAGCATCAGCTGATCACGTTCGTACTGAGCACGCGCGTTGAGGTTCTCCTGCTCCAGCTCCGCCAGTCTCCCCTGGGTCTGCCACTGCGCCTGTTGTGCAAGCAGCGCCTCCTGCTGTCGTCTCTGCTCCTCCGCTAGTCGCCTCTGCTGTTCCTCAAAGTCTCTCTGTGCTTGCAACTGTGCCTGCTGTTGCGCCAAAAGAGCCTGCTGTTGCTGTGCTTCGAGCACGCGCTGCTGCTCCTCATATTCCTTGTTCTGTCTGTCCAGCTCCGTCTTCCAAAATTCGGAGATCTCATCGGGTTCTTCGTTCTTGGGAACCGCTGGCGGTGGAGAGGGTTTGCGCTCAATCTCCTGCTTGGGTCTCGCCGGGAGCGCCGGAGCGGACTCATCCTCGGCAAGAAGATTGGGCGGATCTTGTGGAAGTTTAGGGATGTTGATCAAGCTCGTCAGATACCTCAAATTCGAGCATTCGTAGTAGAATTTAACAAGGCGGTAGTGTTGAGCGTTGTATCGTTCCCGCAGTGGCTCGAGCGCGTCATTGTCGCCGATGGCTAGGAGGTAGGGAATCAAATTAGTCCACTGTCCGTAGTGTCGATGGAAGAAGGTCGGGAACACCAAGTCTTACTGGAATGCATGGCTCTGAGCATGCTTGTAATAAATCGATAAATACCAAAACTCTCCGTCACCAAGGGCACCAACGCCGAAATCCTGCACTCGTTGTTTCCGACGCTTCGGAAATGTGAGAAAATGAGCTTCTGAAACTGCTCGATCTTGTCCTGTAGCGTCATCAGGTCGGTGATTGTCTCGAATCCTTCATTTGGGTCGTTGATGGCCTTCAGCGAAAGATACTCTTCATACTCAAATGTTCCGTTGAACTCGGGATGTTGCTGGTGGAAGGATAGTTTCGCCAGCAGGTAGTACACGTATTCCTTGATCAAAGGGCCATATCCGCGCATTCCTTCCCCGGACATGCCCCGATTGAGGCTGTCGATCCATCCTCGCTGGGCAATCGCCTCTTTCAGTGTGTTTGGATGACCTTCTTGAAGAACCTTGTGGATCGTGATAAGGGCCTTGAACGTTTGCACCTCGTCGGCAAGGATGGGCTGCACCTTCATGCCAGCCCAGAAGGACTGACTGGACTTGTGATCCCATGTGTAGACAATGCAGCTCCGTACATGTTTTCGTTTCGGCGCTGTTTCTTCGGGGCTCGTTGCCTTCTTGATGTTGATTGCCAACTCTGCCTCGGATCTGCCCACTGGTTAGCTACTCAATGCTCTGGCAGCATGAACAGTCTTCGCCGGCGATAACAGGCGTGTTGCAGGTGTCTTGTGGACAGGGTGATTAAGAACAGCAAGACGAATATCTTCCTCAACAACTCACTTTGTGTGGTCATGGCTCCTTATCGTCGCCATCTTGAAGCTGCGGGAGCAGTTCGACGTTCGTGAGGTTGGAGAGAGCGTTCTCCGAAATGTACCTAGTTGAAGATTGAGTAGTCGTCAGCCTTGGGGCGTTAGGTACCAGCCAAGGAGCTTCCACCCGACCAATCCAATCTCCGTTCAATTCCAACTCCAATGTTGTCTCAGGTGCTCAGACTGCCTGGCTGGCTTTTGTTCCTCAAGTACCTTTTGCCCCCACACGTCCCCGCCCCTCTAACCGACCAATCACAACCCCCCACACAAAACGCCGTCTTTCACGAGGAACTCCAAATTTTGAAAGCAGGTACATGAGCACGGACCAACGGACTTCTGAAAAAGGTGGGGTATTGAACATGTGAGGTCCGTGAGCTTGCGAACGTCACCGAGCACGTGACGAAGTGAAAGACATCTGGGCTATCCGAGATAACTCCAATGGTACCTCGTAAGACTGAGCTGCGCCCGGGATTACTTCGGGAAGGATGACGTAACTGGGTTAGCACAGCTGCGTGTTTCAAGCCCCGCTTTGCAGATGGAAGGTGCCTGTTCTAAACGTACCTACTACCTTAGATAAAACCCAGGTACCTACCAACTTCACTTCCCAAAATGGCCAGGTACGAGTGGTTGTGCAAGACTGTGTGCAAAGACAGGAGGTAAAGATAAGCCCAAAGAAATGACTGGTCTCTCAAGATCAGGGTCACAAGGTTATGAAGAGAGTGTGAGGTGCAACGTTAGCTGACCAGGTACAAGTCATCTGAGAAGCTTGCGAGTTGTGTGCAAGCTGTAATACACAAGTGAGGAAACCACTCTCCCAGATGTGGCGAGTCTACCTGTAGGCCGTTAAGTACAGTGTACAGGTAAGTAAGGTATGCAAAGCTGCTTATACTCGTGGTGGTCGGCTGGATACACAATATTTGAGCCATCCGTTAAAGCATTTTGATGTGAGTACGTATCTCGTTCTGGGTGAACTTCCCCCTTAGTCGGTTGTCTTGGTGACCTTCCCCCTTACCTCTAGTCGGTTATCTTGGTGGTCCAATTCGAGCACTCACTCTGCTTATCATATGCTTCAGATCATCAAGCTGCACTGCCGAGTGTTGGCTGAATGACATGAAACAACATCTAGGGGAGACAGAATGCAGCTAAACCTTCAACTACAACATGATTATCATCTCAACACAGATATACAGGTCGAATGCCAATTTGGGGTTGCAAATCAGCACGCCAGTAACCGAGTGAAGACAAAGTACAGAGGTGGACATAAGCCAAGGCAATCTTTTTCCTTCTTGAATAGGTGATACACAACACTCTAAGACCCCAAAACTCTCCCAGAACAAGCAAAGTTAGTGTATGTATTCCTCATGTTAAGTAACGTTGGCATTCCGGGCCGTAATTCCATCATGCAGCGAATTCTGTAGTATCCCCTTGACTAGACTGCCATTGTGAAATCGTGCTCAATGCCTGGTGTGACGCTAGCAATGAACTAGAATGAGAGAGGTTAGCATCTACGAATGGATATGTTGTGCCTGGAGCGGGCTCGGAGAGACGAACCTTCAAGAAAACGACGAGATACTGATCTACGCGAATGGCCACGTCGGAATCATCACCCTCGTGCTGAACTTCTTCCCAGTCGTCGCTGTTCAGCCTGTCTGCCGCTGAAGTTCCCGAAATATCCATGTATTGTATCTCCTCTACCAGGCCTTCCATGCCTGGTTCTGTACGAGGCACAATGCCAGCCTTGACCTTCTCTTTGCGAAGCTTTAAAGCTGCATCTGCGCGGTCGAGAAGAGTCTTCATTACCGGTGCATGCTTGCAGGGGTGTACGCTAGCCATCTTGATATTGTTGGCGAAGAAGGGGAAGTCCTCGAGGGTAACGGTCTTGTCCTTATAGTCGCCAACGATATCCTCCATCATCAAGTGAGGCGAGAGTGGTTGGTTGTCGGCCTGATAACCCGACATATAGAGGCGGGGGGTGCGGTAGTACGGCGAGTACATGATGTAGAGAGTATAGGTTCGCTGAAGACTAGAGTTGCCGTATCCAAGTTAGCCTAATGACCTGTGCACCGGACGACAAGTCAAACGCCAAACGAGCTGGCACAGGGGTCCTGACATACCTGCCCTTATCAGCACCCTGTGTATCCTTGATGATAGCCTCATCGTCGTCTTCGTCCTCCATATCCGGGATATCATCGTCGTACAGACTCTCCTTATCACCCAGATTCCCAGAATCGTCCATTGTTCGGACATCTGTGGCGGACGGCTCCGGCTTGTTCGTCGAGCCAGTTCTCAGCCACCCATCCTCGTCGTCGCCCGCCTTAGCTCCCTTGGTTCCCTCAACTAGAGACTCCTCGTGTCCAGCATCCCCGGCAAAGTCATCATTGATTCGACGGTGGCACGGCACGTTTCGTGTTACCAGGAACTGTTTGCCTGGCGGAAGGTAGCTCACCCGCTTGCTGGTCGGATCCGCATCCGCCCAGGACCATGTCGGAAACTTGAAGACCAGATAGTCTCCGGCGGCAACAAACTCCTCTGGGGTGATCTGGCCCGTCGTGCGAAAAGTCGAGGTATGTGACAGCGGTGTGTACTTGTCACGGAGCGTGTTGACCGTCGAATACAGAAGGCTCGGGATATTCATCGTGGCTGAGAACTCGAAACAGTATGCCCTAGATATCGATATGATCCGATGTTGGAGAGAGGACAGGCGGAAGAGGTCAAGGAAACCGGTATGTTTCTAGGCGGAGTAGGGCAAAGTAAGGCAGAGTAAGGCAAATTACTTAGGTATGAGAGGGGAGCAAGCGTCCAAAGATCCACATCTATGAGACAAAGGTAAGAAGAAAGTGATAGAGCGGGTAAGTAACAGGCGTCTTGAGCGTCCAAGGTCTCTAACTAGGTAGGTGGATTAAGAGATGCAGAGGCGGGGGTAGATGTTGTCAATGGAAAGTCCGTAAGACCTTGATTTGGTTCGAGGTTCAAACGAGGCCGGATAGCTGCTGTAGCCTGGAGCATGGTACGTATTATGTTACGCTACCAGTGAAGAGGTTGAAAACAAGCAGCCTACAGCTCCATTGCCGTCGTGACTTCAGTAAATAGTACTGTACCAATACGGGATTACAAGGAAGCCCAGGTGATAAGGTGAAGTAGAATAATTCAAACTGGAAAGTACCTTGGGCATTCAACAGTCGCTTGAGAAGGAGGGAAGGTGCATCAGCGGCATGGAATCGTCACATGCCAGGGTGGGGGTGACCTAGCTACCTGTAGCTGTCCACGGGCGTAGTGGGGGCTGTCTTATCTTATCGACCACTCTGGGGTAGCTTAGTCACATATCTTTTGTCAGCCCGCCACATGCGCCACACCCATGATACGACCGGGCAGGCAGGCAGGACAACCAAGCTCATGATGTTTGAAACAGCAGCGACATACCATACCGCAACACTGATACTCGAGCCAGCAAGCAAACATGGCTAGCCCGACACAACCTGTAGCGATCTTCAAGAAGCGCGGTGCAAAAACAAAGGCCAATCTGAGGAAACGCGAACCGACCCCACCACCAGCCGGAAATTCAGATAGCGACTCTGACTTCTCGTCGTCGGAAGATGATGCTGGCCACCGCGTGAAGAGGAGGAGGAAGAACACGGCGATAGTAACAGCATCCTCGAAAGATAATACCAACAGAGGCCCAAATTGGGCAATTGACGCGGCCAAAATTGATCGGGCCGTGCCCATCACGGATTCCAACGACGCCACAAAACATACCAATTGGTTTGACGAAGATGGGGGAGATACGCCGACCACGACCGAACCGAAGCGAGCAAATGATGGAGAAGCACCTTCAGGAGTTTACAGAGGTCTTGCAAACCAGGCTTCCTATATTCAGAAAAACCCCGATAGACAGTCACGAACAGTTGGTCCAGTCAAGGCTCCCACAAATATTAGGACCGTTACCATCACCGACTATGCTCCTGACGTCTGTAAAGACTACAAGAACACCGGACATTGTGGGTTTGGGGACAATTGTAAATTCCTTCATGCCAGAGAGGATTACAAGCAAGGATGGCAGCTGGACAAGGAATGGGAGACGGTCACGCAGGGCAAGAAGAACCTGGGCGGCACCATCGTTGCAAGTGCGAACCGAGACAAGAGAACGGAGGACGAAGACAACGACGAAGAAGTACCGGAGGATATCCCATTCGTTTGCATCCTCTGCAACGGACCGTACAAGTCACCAGTTGTGACAAGGTGTGGCCATTATTTCTGCGAATCCTGCGCTTTGCAACGGTATCGACGGGACCCAAGCTGCGCAGCGTGCGGTTCAGGCACCAATGGCGTGTTTAACGCATCTAAGAAGCTGCAGAAGTTACTCGAAAAGAAGGGCGTTGCTGAACCCAAGGCCAGGTTCAAGTCGACCGGCTTCAAGCAAAGTGGCTTCAAACCTGGGTTGCTTGTCGAAGCTGAACCGGCCACACTCAACGCTCAGGATGGACAAACGGAGGAGGGTCCTCAGTAGTGTTGAAGAGTCGTTGGAATCACGCACGGAGCGATGACGTTGTCGGGCTGTTGCTGAAAGATACCCTATATTGGAAGATACCCTATACTCAGGATCTCGGAATATCATCTGGAATTAGAGAGTTGACAGAAATAGCATTGATACCCAATGAAATGAACTGACTACATTACGGGGAATGAAAAGTTACCATGGCAATTCGTTGCAACCACGCTCCCAGGGCGTTTCACTGGTCATGAACACGCTCGAAATACTCTAGCGTATAACGCCTGGCTGTGTCCAAGTGCTACAGCAGCCTGTTGTGTAGGCAGGTAGACATACCTACTACTGCACCCTAAAACGCAACTTTCGAAACCCACAGTGAAATCAACGTGAACCTCAACTCCTGCTGGACCTGCAAACATTTGAACACAGCAGTGTATCTCAGTCTTCCTAGCCAGGACAGTCAGAGCATCATGCGTACAAGGATTCGCAGCGTGGCAGAACCCCTTGTGGTGTAGTTGGCTATCACGTTCGGCTGTAAATGGACATTTGTTACCGAAAGGTCACCGGCTCGATTCCGGTCGAGGGGAGTCATTTTGTATCTTTCCATGTCTCCCTTATTCGCAATATGGGACTTTTTGCCTCCGTCACCGTGCTGTAGGGCGTCGTATGATACGGTCTGTTTCTGTTTTAGTATTGCCCACTTTAGGTGGGAAGCTGCTGTATGTACTTTCTGCTGATGGGTTCTGGCACAGCACACCTGACCTATAATAAGTACACGTGCATAAAGATAAAGACAGCATGTAATCTTATCTGAAGCACAGCACCAAGAAACCTACGTAGTATTACATCTTTCCATTTGCCTTGCAACGGAACCCGGAATATGTCTTATAAGCATTCATGGCACATCACGTTTCAATGGAAACCTGCTTTCCTGGTCTAGGCATACGGTGGGTTAGAAAAGAGTGTCATGTGAAAAGGATACAAGTTGATAGAGGTATGTGGAGACTGGAGCCAACAGAATGTTTCATGAACTTGAGCGGACATAGTCTCAGCCTTCTTGCTCTCTGTTCAATGAGATTGTAGATAGTAGAGATCCAAAGGACCTGAACACTTGGCCCTAGGCTCAAGTAATACCAAATATGGTTCCTGAATCCTGTTGATTACAAGCGTCAATACACTGTAGACAGCGAAAGCGACAGATTTGCTATTGTCTGTGGGGTCACTGCCCCAAATGCCCATGGCGTTTGTGTAGCTACCTCTACGCTGCACTACGGTAGTGTACCTACACAAGCTAGCTCCGTTCTCCAATTGGGTGGGTGGGTGGGCTGGTGCCGCAGCGGCGCGTCCCTCACAAGGAAATCGTGAAGCCCACAATGCCAAGAATTGGTTGTTGTCGGTGAAATGACCAGACAAGTCAACAAGCCAACTTTTTCCCTTTTCGCGTCTGTTGATGGTTGTGAAACTGCCCACCACACAACACCTAAGGAACGCCTAGGGACTGCGTTCCCGGCCCGGTGTGTCTCTCTGTAACCACCGCGGATACTTGCAACACATTCTTTGTTTCTTTCGTTCCTTGCACCTACCAGTTCGACTTTTTCTTAGGCTTGTCTAATTATCTTTTTCTTCGTTTTGGTTAGTTATATGGCTGCGGGGACCGTTGCGCGGCTCTTGTCATCCCTTATCCGACCGGCTACTGTACTCAACCTGTTAGGTTAGGAAAATTAAGGCCTCTGTCTACACCGTCCACCGGTTCAATTGAGCCTTTCGGCGGAGCAACGAAGCGCTGCGAACCAACCGATCGACACTTTTTTATTTGTATTACGTCTATCATCTTTCCACATCGCCGTCATGGCTGCGGCTGGCTGGATGGCACCCGATCGGGATGTCTCGCCAGCACGCGATGCAATGCTGACGGCACCATCGGGGCCTACACGACTTCGATACTCAAACTTTGACTCCAATCTCTTTGCCCTCGGTCACGCCACTTCGCCCGAGCAGGCCAAACGAGCCCTTGAGGCGCACCTGGCCGACACACAGCAGCGCATGGAGGAGGCTGGTCGACTAGGGACCACACTGCTTCAGCAACAGAAGGAACTCAGTGACCGACTAAAGGAGGTGGAGATGCTCCAGGCCGAAGAGGCGGAGATGACGCCCGAGCTGAATCGTAAGCTCGCCGAGCTGGAGCAGGAGTACACGCAGGTCATCCGGGACAGTGCGAGGGCCTTCATACCCAGATCAAGAGTTCCCAGCAACGAGGATCCTTCCATGGCCGTGGGCTCTCCCTTTGCCTCTCAAGGCACTGGAGGCAGGGTATGTCAGGGTTTCCCCCGAGCATTGAAATAGGTGGCTGATTTGTGACATGATTCTAGCGGTCCGTAAGCCCCTCCAAGTTCGAGAGCCGGGCGTCGGGATCACCTACCAAGCTCAGCGTACCCAACCGAAAACAGCGAAACCAACCGACAAGTCGCATACACGACATTGAGTTTGCCACGGAGATCAGTAATTCCTTGATTCAACAAGTGCGCCACCTCCAGGCCTTGCTGTCGGAGAAGGAGGAAGAGCTCAAGAACACCAATGCCGATAACTCGCGACTGGAGGTCGAGTTTGAAACGTACCAGCAGCGGATCAAGGCGCTAGACGAGAGCGAGCATCGGTATAAGGACGAGAACTGGAATCTGGAGACACAAGTTCATGAGCTTCTTGCTGCCCAGAAAGAGTCCGCCGACCGGGAGAAGAAGCTGACCCAGACGCTCAACGCGTTGCAAGCCGACAAGAACTCAACCCAGCGGGAACTGGATGAGGTCAAAGTCAGCCTGTCCAAGCTGGACGAGAAGCATGCCGCCGCCGTCAAGCAGCATGACATCGAGCTGGGGACGGCCAAGCGCAAGGAGATCATGGCTGACAGCGAGAGAGCTGCCCTTCAGCGCAAAATCGACGACCTAACCAGCCAGAACCAGGAGCTTGCCAAGGCCTTCTCTCTACAGCGCGGTCGTGCTCTGGAACGTGAAGCCGCCTTGAGCCCAACGAACGACGACCTCCAGCCTGGCGATGACGCCGCCACCCCCGAGCATTCGCCGCCCCCATCGCCCATCAAGGGCACCCCTCGTCACCCTGGGCTGGAGTCGGAGACCATGAGGACGTCCCTGATGCACTCTCAAAGGACGATCCAGACGCTGAGGAACAACATCCACCGCGAGAAGACCGAGAAGTTGGAGCTCAGAAGGATGCTGCAGGATGCTCGTGACGAGCTGGAACGAGTCCGCGGGGAACCTAGTGCCACTACGCACCGTCGCAGCAAAAAGACAGACTCGAAAGACTTCAAAAAGCCCCTTCGACCCGGCCAGCTAGGCGGTGCTCGATCCAGCAGGAGTGAGATATCGTGGGAAGACCCTGACTGGGAGGACCAGGACGCTGAAGCCAGCAGCCAGCGGCCCTCAACGGCTAGCTCGGGGCAGCGAGGCTCAGGACTAGTCGTGCCGAGCTTGGAAAGCCGACTCGACCATCACTTTCAGACGAGGGATGACTCGACCGATGCCAATTTTGAGACCGCGGCTGAGGCCAGCGATGCCGCAGCTTTCGAGACGGCAGCTGAGACAGACGCAGCCTTCGAGACGGCTCATGAAGGTACAGAAACCGAAGACTTCCAGACCGGGGCCGAGGAGTTCTCAGAGGACGATGACGAAGCCACAGAGACAGAGGCCAGTCCCTCCAAGGGTGCAGCAAGGCTCAAGAGACCGCCCGTTTTGCCCTACGGTCACTCTCGTACCTCTTTCGAAAGCACGGCGTCTACGTCGGCCGACGACGATGATGATGAAAACTACTCGTTTGCATCCGACATCAAGACCCCAACCGCCCTTCAGCCGCAAAAGCTGAGATCTCGCGTCAGTCGAGGCGTCTTCAACCTCAGTGGCCGAAGGTCTCGCGTTGCAAGCGAGGAACCAAACTTCAACAGCAGCCCGGCCAGCACCGGCTTCACCCGGAGCGTGTCTGGAACTCCTCAAGCCCCAGGTCAGAGTCTGTTTGCCGAGCTGGGTGAGTTCCAAGGGAGCGACGATGACGAGTCCTTCAACGACGGCGGCGCGACTCCTAGCAGGAGAAGCTTGAGATCGGTTACTCCCGGTAGTCACACCAAAGGCTGGGTTGGCGCGTCTCCTCCACCAGCATTGCCGTTACCTGCCAAGACTATCATGGTTGAGCAGGGTACCATGACTGATCCTGTTGTGATCGGTCCGGCGGTCACAACCACCACTTCTGGGCTCCGGATGGGCGCCATGGTGGATTCGGGCAACATGACTGATGACCATAGGGAACCACAAGTGCATGAACAGTCTGTCCATCCATCGCCTAGGAGTAATGCTTACCAAGACAGACCGACGTCGGCGGGCTCTGTGGTTAAACATGAGAAGTTGGATGCTGCAACTCAAATGCTGGGAGATGAACTGCAGGATGCGGAGCGGTCACGACCAGTCTCGTCCCTTCCATACAGCGACTTTGGGATGCAGTACGATTCTGACATCGGCGCCAAGCTTGCTCAGTTCCCTTCACCTCCTACTTCTCCTCCAGCGCTGAGACAGGCTCCTGTGCCCGACGTATCAACTCCAGCTAAGCTCAATGCCTCGCACATTCACTCAGAAGAAGTTGAACCAGTATCCGAGCCCATTGCGCGACCCCTCACTCCCGTGGCTCTTGAATTGTCCTTAACGCTATTCGAACATGTTCTACCGATCGAGCCAGATGTACCTGAACCTCCTCGTCTAGACGCGTCGTCTGTACTGGTGTCACTGGATGACGAACCAGTTGCTCCCGAAGGGCCGTTGCCTGCCCCGATCACGTTTGCAGACATGCAAGCTGTTGAGGTGCAACCCCGCGAGGTGGAGGTTGAGCATATTCTGGTTCCTGTGCCGACTCCCGTGGCCGTACCCGCCCCAGAGCCAGCTCCGGTTCCTCTGTCTCATGCCGCGGTACATGCAGAAGAGGTTCACCCCCAGCAGGAACCCACACCGGCCTTGCCGCCTCTTTCTATCGCATTGAGCCAGGCCGAAGAGGTACTTCCGGGAGAGGTGCCTGCTCCTGCACCCATGCAACTTTCGATTGCCTCTCTGCAGGCGGAGGAACTGCATCCACGACAAGAACCCAAGGCCGCCCTACATGCTCTTTCTGCAACGTTACCTCATTTCGCGGAGATTGAGCCATATCATGAGCCACAAGTCGTGGCACCGACGCTCTCTCATGCCAACATCGTGGCTCAGGCTGTCGAGCCTGTAAGCCCACCGGAGCGCAAGGAAGACGCTCCTCTGCTGAGTCTCTCCGCTGTCCAATCGCTTGACACGGAACCATGTGAGGCAAACCCTGGGGCTCCTGTACCCCTAGGGTTTTCTTCGATGCAGTATGTTGATAGCCAGCCAGTGGCTGAGTCGCCACGCAATCCCAAGCGCGAGATGTTCATCATCCCGGAGGGCGAGAGTGTGCCTGGGCCTGGCCAAGGACAACACGACGATCTTCCAAAGACGCCGACAAATGCCCTCTTCGGCTCCTACCAAACGCGTAACAAGAACAGAACAGCCAAGGGTAGCCCAGAGCCTCTTGTCATTGCTGAAGACGAAACACGGCAATCCCTTAATGCCAGTCCCGTGGCAGAAACACCCGACTCTCAGCGACCACTTAAGGAGCGTTCCAGCAATCCCATTGCTCGTCCATGGCCACAAAAGGGATCGATAGCCATGTCCGAATCTGAAGCGCAGACCTCGTTGACGTGGAACGACATCGACCAGATGCTCAAGGCCGCCGAACACAAACCCGTCCTACCTCTTCCCGCTAGCTCGACCATTGCTTCATCCTTTGTGACCGGCAGTGACGAGGTCGTTGATCCCTTCGTGGCCACACCAGAACCACCCGTGTCCGTCGTCAAGAGAGGGTCGGTAGATGGTGAGATAGGGTCTGTACCCGACAGCCCAGCGACGGCCAAAAGGATAGTCACACCTTTGCCCCCGCTTGTGCGAAGGTCCAACAGCACATCGTCCAACTTCGGGCAATCGCCGCCGCCACCTCTGCCTCCCAATCATAAGGAAGTTATCGAAGCTGCTCGTCTGGGCTCCTCCCACAGCGGACAAGGCACCATCGGG
Source organism: Coniochaeta pulveracea (assembly GCA_003635345.1). Lineage (NCBI taxonomy): Eukaryota > Fungi > Ascomycota > Sordariomycetes > Coniochaetales > Coniochaetaceae > Coniochaeta > Coniochaeta pulveracea. The sequence goes on along the minus strand of QVQW01000063.1, from coordinate 55,914 downwards.
CTGGTTTCTTCAGCTGGCAGTCATGGTCTGGTTCGTCAGGGGTCCGCGAACGGCGGTCACGATTTGCCACCCTTGTCACCCACCGGAACAGGCTCGATGGGACCTCCTCCTCTGCCCGTCAAACTGTCTATGGAGTCCGCCCGTCAAGGCTCGTCCGCCGGTGGTCAAGGAACGATGACCATGAGCTCGATGGGCCCACCGCTGTTGCCGACGCACAGCCGAAACAGAGGCTACCGTCCTGGTACTCCCAAGCAATCTTCCATATCCATCGCGTCTGGACGAGGTACACCCACTCCACGGGCTGGCCGGGCAGATATGTACCCCCCGCCGTCCCGGGGCAACACTCAGCTCAGCAGAAAGTCGTCCATGTCGTCCTTCGTGTCGGAACTGGACAGCCGGTTCGACATTCACAATGAGATGGGCATGGGCGGCAACGGGATGTTTGGGGCTAGAAACCCGACCGATCCTCGCATGATCCGCGCCATCACACAGGTCATGATAGGTGAATACCTGTGGAAATACACGCGCAAAGCAGGACGGGAGGAGATGTCGGAGAACAGACATCGGCGCTACTTTTGGCTTCATCCCTACAATCGGACCCTCTACTGGAGCGAAACCGATCCAGGCGACACGCGACGTGCCGAGGTCAAGTCCAAGAGTCTCGCCATCCAAGCCGTGCGCATGGTGGCGGACACCAACCCGATGCCCCCAGGTCTCCATAACAAGAGTCTGCTGGTGATATCCGGGAAGCGGACCATCAAGTTCACGGCCCCCACCGGCCAGAGACACGAGATCTGGTTCAACGCTCTGTCCTTCATCCTTAAGAAGCCTGGGGAAGACGAGGAAGTGTTGGGCGAGTTGGCGGACGGCATCACGTCGGAGGACGTCAACGAGTTCAATCCGGGTTACTCTGCTCGAGCGGCTAACGGCACGCGACAGGCGCCTTCGCCGTCAGTGGCGTCGTACGTTTCTCGGCCATCGCAGTCTCCTGCCCTCGACATGTCCATGAACATTCCCACCCTCACACCACAGAGGGGTCAGAAGACACCACAAGGGCGGCTAAGTACTATAAGCAAGTTGGGCAGCTTTGTGGGCAGCCTGCGCAGTCGAAGCGTCAATGGTCGCCGGCCTAGTCTATACGATGCCACCAGCGAGACCCAGCTGGAGGCCAACGACAGTGCGGAGGATCTGAGGGTCATTATAGAGCAGCAGGACCGTGAATCAGACAGGCTGGAGAATGTTCGCGCTTGCTGTGACGGTACGTCTTGATGTTGTCCCTAGATTGGACGCAGTTGCTAACTTGTCTCTCTCATCATGTAGGCAAACACGATGTCGGAGCCCTCCATCACGTCAGTCCTAAAAAGGGACGACACACGCACTCGCATCCTCCCACACCCACGCGTGGACGGAATTCGGCCACACCTAGTGCGTTGGGAAGCATTCGTTCCCGGGGTTGATCTCGCTTTCTGCTCCATTAGAGGTCAAAATCCCTTTACAAACTAGCCACTCGTTAAGACAATCAACTATCTTTTCCTTTTACGGTTGGCATGTTGCTAATATATAAGATGTCTGTCTGTTGCGGTCTCTTTTCCTTGTGTCTCGCCCTCCCTACAACATGCCCATGTTTGTGCGCATCGACGAGTTCAGCATCTGGAATTGTCGCTACCTACGATAATGTCATACGGTTTGGAACCTTGCAGACTCATGCCCGTATTTCATCCAGACTGCTACTACAGTTGATGCTGCGTGTGATTCTGTTCGGATCGTCCATGTCTCGAGAGATATCAGGTTGGTGAGTGAAGGCATACTTTGTTACAGGTCCCGTCAGGAAGGTTCCCAGAATCTCCTGGACTGTGCTGTTTTCCTTGCTGTCCTTTCCAGAAGTTCGGATGGAGGAGGGGGAGGAGGAGGTAGAGACATGTGCCGGGCTTGCCCGGTGTGTTGCTGTGGTGGGTAGACCAACCAATACCTGTGGTAAATGCGTAAGTTCTTGCTACCAGCTTTGGTGACGGTGATGCAGCAACGCTTTTAGACAAGTACAATGGCGTTGTTGCAAGACGCGAACAAAGAGGCTATTTCGCAATAGGATAAAGAAGGCCCTCGAACAGTCTATCGTGCATCTGCAAAGTAGAGGTCTTGAGTGAAGCCAAACCCTATTACTGTTCCCCAGCTTTCCTCATCATAATTTAACTGTCACCAGACACTCCCTTTCCTCTACAAATTGCAACCTCTCTCCAGTGTCACTCACATCAGGGACCACATCTTATCACCCTGACTTCCGGAACGCTCTGCGCAACAATGGATCCGGTAGCTAAATACCTCCCAGCCATACAGCCGTTCCGTGACATCCATGGCGAAATTACCGCCTGCTTTGCTAACAAAGATGCTGCCGCCTTCCATGAACTCTGGTGGTGTCAGTGTAGCTCGCCACTGTCGGTGTGCGTCATTCGTGCCAAGCTAGCACAGAGCCTAGACCTTGAGGCGGTACCAAACATTGATGAATTCCCAACATCGATAGAGGACTTCCTGGATACCGTCTCGCCAGTCTTCAACGCTAGTCTTCTGCAGGGCATGGCTGAGCGTGCACAACAGCTTCATCATGTGTCAGGTCTTGAGGTTGAAGGTGGCCAAACCTTGTCGGACGTGTTCATTCGACGACAAACGCATCGCACCTGGGCCTTAGAGATGATCAGTGCCATAGCCACGCGGTACCATGAACGTACGAAGGCTGCCCACCAGGGTCTACCTGACCCAGCATTGTGTACTGAATCGGTTCCTGACCTTGATTAGATCCACTCCAGCCCATCGAGCAGATCACCATGTGCGGTTCAACCATGCTGGAAGCCTGGCTTCAGGTCTCCCTCCCCGATGCTGAAGTCGGCATCAGACAGGCCGAAGACCAAGTACATCAGTTCGCTTGTCTCCAACTGGCCGAGAACCGCCCGAAAGTTAGAAGCGTTATGAGATGGGATAAGAGTGACTGGTCTCCTTCTGACGGACCTTCTTCGCTGCCCGTATTCCGTGGTAGTCATGCAGGTCTCGCCGGTTCCCCAGAAGATGAACTTACGAACGGGACATTCCGTCCCTCCCGCGCGGTACCAGCACTAGGTACCATGCCTCTCGTGAGCACCGCCTTCCACGCATTCAAGACATATCTCTATACCGTTTTCCGTGCGCAGGTCATCTCCAACCTCTTCGACCCTCCCTTGTCCGGTCTGCAGAAGCGCTGGACCGTGAACGATGCATGCTGGACTGCGGATGAGGCACGGAAGCATTTCAGCGGCGTGATTCTCTCTCGATTCCAACTAACCAGTGAGCAGGAAAAGCGAGTCACTTCCTACCAGGTTCCTGTCAGTCTTTCCTCCACCGGAGCGTGGCAACGGCGTATAGCAGAGTTGAACAAGGAGGCGACCATCTCCCCGTCTTGGGGAACGCCCAGGTATCCTGCTCATGTGTGGGCAAAGATCTTCGATGCCGAAGAGGGAGCGGAATGGCCTAACGTGCTGCATTACCGAGATGAAACGGGGAACCAAAGGGTGGTGGGGGCTGAGACGGAGGAGTGGTTGACATATTGGTGCGGAGAGGGCGTTAGTGCTCTGAAGAGGAACTGGACGGGGACATTTGCCATTAGTTTTGTTCAGACTACCGCCCCGTTCTCGGTGATTCTCAGAAATAGATGAGGTAGGTACTGTCATTTCAACGTTCATAAACAGATAAATGCGAAGCGATTTCCCACTATTCCGAGCCGTGTCGCATGACCCCAATCATTAGTGTCGTGAGCACGGAAACATTTGGTACGAGTCGACTCTGCTGCCCTATTTGCTTGTCTTCCGCAGCTATTGACGAACCAGGACGCCGCACGGGAGAGTAAGAAAAGGCCTTGCGAGTGTAGAATGGCCGTTGGGCCCATCGAAAAGTTACTCTACTATTTCCATAGGCTCCTACGCAAATGACAGCGGTGGGAGTAGCTCTCTCCCCAATGATACCGCCTTCTACGTATTGCGGCAGGTGAGCTCGGATACAGAAGCCACTACACATGGGGCGATCGCAGCAAACGACGAGAGAGAGAAAAGAACGCAGAAAACAAAACATGCCAGCCGAACCCAACCCAACCGATACCAATGTGCTATCCATCTCCCAACGCCAGTGAGGCTCGCTAACCGTTGTCAAGCCCAACCGCGACGCCCCCAGTGTCCATATCATAAGCATCAAAATTCACTGTCCGCTGAAAGCGCCTTCATGCACCGTAGTCCCGAGAAACTCCCAAGACCCGCCTGGTCCTTCTGAGCATACATCGAGCAACTGCCTCGTACGCATGTGGTTCCAGCCGTGACCAGCATTGCAGCAGTTAGTTCTATCGGCTTCTTGCATCCTGCGCACTTCCGGCTCTGTGCCCATCTGCGCGCATGACATCGTTGGACGAGACATTGTGCAGACTGCCTGATGGAGAGCTTGTACGTGACGTCTCGGACAAGTCCACGACGTATGAGTCCCGTGTCTCGACAGGTGATGGTGACCAATCCTCTTCATCGGTATCGCCCTCGTACACCACGTCTCTGGAAGACGAGGGATGCCCACGTCCAAGCGAGCGTACAACGTCGGCCTTGCATATGGGGCATACTCGTCGCCTTGTGGTCAGCCACGCGGTGCTGCGAGCCAATATGTTAGTCATTCCTGTCCACAAGGCTACTGAATGAGGGGCAAGGACTTACATGCAATCAACGTGGTACTCATGCCCACACGGAAGGCTCATGACCTTGGTGACCCCATCGACAAACTCGTCAAGGCAGATGACGCATTCCAGCTGTCGACCTTTGAACCTCTTCCAGGGGTTGCCCCTGGCCGCGGTTTTTTCCACTGGTGAGGTTCTTGACGACGTCGCCGAATTAGCATGGGAGGTGGACCCCAAAACGCCAAGCCCGGGTCGCAATCGGCCATCGGGCACGGCAGTGGTGGTGTTAGACCGAGGTCGTGGCGATAGCCGCGATGCTGATGTTTGGAGCAGAGGCGTGGTGGGAGAGGCGGCAGAGCTTGGGGAGGGGACTCTAGACGACGAGCGGTGTGGTTGCCGTGTCCGTGACACCGAGGGCGGAAAGGTTCTGTCACTGTCGTCACTGTCCTCTGCTGCCGTGTGATAGGTTCTCACGGGCAGGCGTGCCACAAGGTCCTTTGGAGCTCGCCATCGCCGACGTCGAACGCAGCCGCGTATGGAGAGAAGACCATAGACCAAGGCCAAGGTGATCATGGGACTTATAAGGACAAGCACCAACGTGTCGAAGAACGGGATCCCGCTTCTGGTTGGCGTTATGGTAACCCAGAGCCCATCACCGAGCTCGTGAAGCTGGTCGATATAATCATTTGCGGTGTCGTCCCCGTTGTCCTTCTCCTTCTGGGGTGGAGGTGGGCTCTCGAAATCAGCCCCGTCGTCATCTCCAAACAGCTTAGAGAGCAGTCCCCCGCCCTGAGAGTCGGCAGGGGTGCTGTCTCCGCCACTGGAGGACTTTGCGTCTGAAGAGGCTGCTTCCACACCAGCCTCGGTCGATTTATGTGTATCGGCAGTATTCCGCTCATACCGGGACAACTTGGGCGCTTGGCCCGATTTAGCACTGCCTGGCTGGCTGCTGCTAGGCTGCTTGCTGGCCTTTCGAGTCTTCCGGGCTTTGTCGGTGTGTTGGACCTTTAAGACGGGACGTCCCTTGTCATCGAGGATCTCCCCACCGAAATTGCCAGCTTCGACAAGCGACGACAGCAAATGTGCTGTAGTTCTAGATGTGAAGACCGACGGAATAGATACGTTATCCACGTTGCCGTGAGCGAACATCTGGATCAAGGGCCCTCCCCTCATGTTGTCTCCTACAATAAGGGCGATCGCTCCGCGGCGTTGTGCCCACATGGTCTTCTCAAGGAAGCCGCAGCCACCGCGGCTGAGTAAGACAATCTTGCCACTGATCTCGGCTGCTTCCTGCAGCGACTGGATATCGGCATGCGTCGATCCCGGGCTGTCCATACTATGGACATGATGTGACGCCTTGCCGTCAGAGCCTTGAGCTTCCTCGTGCAGGTAATCGTCCGTACCATCGTCCAAACGATGCCCATGCAGGCTGGAGCCGGCATCGCCACGCGCTTGCAGTCTCCGTCCGGCTTTGCCAGCAGCACTTCCTCCGGATATATGGTCTCCTCGATGTAAGGCTTTCGCTTTGTCCATGACCGCCTTTGCCGCTTTGGCAGTGGGCTTGTCGTCCCAATCAGGCACATCGCTGCAGCCGAGCTCCCCTTCAGCACCATCTCCACCTCCGGCGAAGCCAATTCCAATCCACAAAAGCCCGCTGATGCCCTTGTTGGGCAGGGGCGGCCCGTACGCTGCAGGTCGGCCTGGAAACGAGGTGCTATTATCTTCCGTCAGGCTGATGGCGGCGTTGGGCGGAAAGAGGTTAAAGGAACCTGCCAACAGAGCACGAAGAGCTGATTGGGAGCCTTGGGTTGTAGCAGGACCTGTGTGGCCTATCGCCACCAGAGAACGGCACAGGAGAAAAAGGGTTGTCGAGCAGAAGAATATAAGGATGACCACCCGCGGGGTCCGCATCTTGCTCGTAAGGGCAACTGCCAAAACCGGTCGGTATGTAGTTGAGGGTCGTGGGAGGAACGGAAGCTTCGTGAGTTCGCTTCGTAAAGAAGGGTTGCCGAAGAAATATGTAGGTAGGCTAGGACCTGGTTGTGTAGAGGGACGAAATAGCTTTGGTACAGATGGGCCGAGGTTGATCACACGATCATTTGCTGCAATTCACCTAGAGGAGTTTCGTCATGCGCAAATGCCGATAGATAAGCAGGAGAATTACCATGGGGCGGTTTATGATGGAAGGTTGAACGGAAAGGCAGCCTGAACAAACGAAAAACGTGTAGGTCGAGGGTATCATGCAATAACAAACTGGTAAGAAAAGTCGTAAAGGTAATCCGTCTCCAGTCGTGACGATAGAGTCCGTCTCAATCCAAGTCGAGCGAAGGTAACAGCCCAGACAGAGAACAGGCAACAGCTGCAACAGTCGCTTCAAGTCACTTGGGTAAAATTGCACGTGAAGCGCATCTCGGTGAAAGTTGAAACGCACAAACAGCTCGCCGACATGTGTCCTGGACAGCCGGGGACGGCAGACTCGGGGCGCGGTGGGTGGTGATGCAACATCCACCGCATCAGATGTTACAAGTCATAGTAAGCAAATCAACAGGCGCTAGCGGGCTGGGGATTGAAGTGGCCTGAGCTTGATATTCCGAGCTAAAGGTGACTAAGCTGCGCGGACGCTTCTCCGAAAACCTGGGGTTGCACACTTGTTGTGGGGTTACCTTACCTTAGTGTCTCTGTTCTTTTCACTACCTTGGACCTCTCGAGGTACCTTGCCTGCTTGCATACTACGCAGTACTTAGATATCGATTGATCATAAGGCGCTCACAAACCAATAGCATGTTCTGACTTAGACTAGAGCCAGCGCAAGACAGTCAAGAACGGGATGTCTCAGGCTCAGGTCACCAGGAATAACCATGCACTTCGAGCTCAAAGGCGGTGTTCCCGTGCCTGGCCGTAGCTGCAACCGTGGCCCTCACATCATCGCACATGCCCCTCGGCCCACAAGCCACCACGCCCACGCGAGACCAGCCTGCTTGCACCTCCTTTGCAATCAGGTCTTTGACGTCCAGCCTCTGTCCCATTCGCACGTCCTTTTCTATGACCCTGGCGAGGACATCACCCACTGCATCTTTCAGCGGAGCGGCGGACTGCTTGATGCTCCAGGCCAGCTTGACGTTCGGGTGGTGATCGATCCAAGGCAAAACCGCCGTTATGCCGATGCCGCCACAGACGAGAAGCACGCGTTCGCACTGTAGAATGTGTGTCGTCGAGTTGCCTGGATATGGACCATCCAGAAGCGTGAGTACGTCACAACGAGAGGCCAGCACCTTGGTAAGGCCCGTCGACTTGCGTATGAACAGAGTGAGGCCGGCAGTGACAGGATGCTTATAGTCTGCCTCACCGCAGTGAGGCTGAGCCATCATCACTGCACGGCGTTCCGGGAAGGACTTTTCAACGTCCTCTTGAGAGGTTGATGCACGCCCAGAGCAGATAGCTCTCTTGGAGTTATGCTCGGCGATGCGAGAGCGGGCTAACATGGCCGTCGGTAAAACGGAAAAGGGATGGTTCTCCCAAGGTCGTAACCGATGCAGTGTTGGGAAGTAGGTATTCACCACCTTGCCTGGGTGGAACCCCCAGTGGATGTCGGGAATGTCGACGCGCACAATGCCGCCGCCGATTTCTGTCATGTGCGCACGCTTCACGCCGTTTCTCAGCACGCGGAGGATGCGGAAGAGGCGGTCGAGAGCCCACACCCCAAAGGCAACGTACAACCACTGCTCGTAGCCCGACATGTTCATATACAGATCGTCAAGGTGATACCACGTGCCCACGAGCATCAGGATAGCCAGCACGATGTGCGAGACCAGGAAGAACTCGTAGGACGAGCGGCGCACCCATAGTGTTGCTGTGATAAGCATGGCGCACATGGCCACGGTTCCGACACACCCCCAGACCCACCAAGCCTTGACCAAGCTGCTCGCATAGGCTCCGTCCTGTCGGTAGTACACGACGGAGATGATCGAGTGCAGGAGCACGTGGAGGGCGAACAGACGCGCCAAGCCAACGATGCAGGAGGATATATGTCTCGTAAGGCCAGTTTGTTAGCCACAAGAGCGTGTTATTACGCGCAGGAGAACAAGATGACTATGGGGAGTAGCAGCCGGTACGCCAGACTATGTAGGCCTCGATCTCGACATCTCGCCCCGGATACCATAGATTCGGCTGGTACGATTGGTAGTGGACTGACATGAAGACGACGTTTAGGATGACCATGACGGCAATGTACAGCCCCTGGCCTCGCGTTGGGGCGTTACCAAACAAGTAGGGGAGGCTCCGCGCGTGATACGACTTCACAGTACTCGGCCATGTAATGTAGGGTTTGAGCTTGGTGACAACGGTCGTCATGTATGGAAGGTACTCGAGCCATGTCACGAGGAGGGGAATCCCAAACCCAAGCATCAGGAGAACGAGTCTTTTGCAGAAAGGTCAGTCTACGTCATCCAGAAGCTGTGATCACTCAGGGTTAGAGACCCAGTACCCATATTTTGAGTGAAGATACTCCTCCCGATCGACCATAAACAAAGTCCCATACTGATTTTCGTAGTGCGTCTCATTAGCAAGCACGGTCGAGGTGAGGTTGTCCTTGTCTGCGATCACATAAGTCGGCGGTGTCGTCACGTTCAAGAGCGACAGTTGGTAGGACGAGGCCGGTGCCACGTATGGGCCGCCGGACCCGGTGCTCTTTGCTGCCCACCAGGTCTCGATGATGCCCAGGTTGTGGTGGCAGTGCTTCTCGATGCAGTAGGCCAGAGATGAAAGGTATGGCATGTTTCTCCCGCGACATGCGGGCGTGGCGGAGGCCGGATCGCTGTCCATCATACCGCCAGGCACGTAGCCGTCGAAGGAACACGACAGGTAGTTAGAACCCAGGGCGCGCTGACAAGCAGTAGCGCAATATGGAAAGTATCCGGTGGCCTGATTACCGAAGCCTTGCAGGGCCGATGCGCCCGCCACCACCGCGGAGGCGACTGCAGCCGTTGACAGCTTCATGTTGGGTTACCAGTAGTAGTGTATGTCGCACCACCTCGAGCGAGCTTCAGGTCCACCGTACGAGCAGAGGCAGCAACAAGATTTCCGTGCAAGCAGCGGCAGCCACGTAGGATGTAGCCATGATTAAGTATTCATTTCTATAGATATTTAGCCTTCCATGGTTACCATAGGGGTGTATCCTGACCGAAGCGGGGATGAGAAGGTTTGAGCATGATAAAACGGCTGCGGTCTATAAGGGGTGTACCCTTATTGGACGTATACAGTCCGCAGCGGTTTTGCTTGACTTATTGGTATTGGTACCCAGTTTCGAACGTCCTTCTTGGCGCCACACCGTCTTCACTTTTTTTTAAAGAAAAAAAAAGAGTGATTGTGAAGGTTTTTCTCCAGTTGTAAGACTATTTCGCTCTGCTTTCCCAATGTGAAACACGGAGAAAGTCACCAAACGTTCATCTGCTCCCCTTTAGGGAGAGCACTCTTTGCAAACATTCTTAACGTCCTATGTAATGGCCTGTGATGTAAGTCGATTTACTTATCTGGTTACTTACTTGGACTTCGGCGATGTGACGTATATGGTTAGTCACCTTGAATGACAAAGTGACTCTCGAAGACCATGAACTGGAGTTGAACCACAACTACCGCGTTGTCCCCTAACATCCTGCCCCTCGTTCATCGAGCGGTAACTCCCATACTTCGCAGTGACTTAGGGTCACTGCTTCCTCAGCAGTGCTGTTGCACGGACTGCGAGACTCTTGAAAGGGTATGAATCCTTGATAGGTTGCGCTGAGGAACGTAATCAGATCTAAACATATGTGCAATCTCAGGTTGTCAGAGTCCAGGACCATCCCTCGTACTGGTTTCAGAATCTCCGCTTGGGATAAGCCGGATGTGTTCTGCATGGGTAGACGAGTACCTGTAGACACACGGCGCAACTTTGGGCTGCCAGGTACTTCCATTCGACATTCACAGGAGGCCAACGCGTCTGGTCTAGCTCATCTTCACGTGGTTTAGGTCAGCGATGTCTCTTTCAGATGTCAAGCTGATTTCGAAAACTAAGCACTTCACTCGACCGCAATGGTAAGCGTGCAGCTACAGAACCCTACAAGCAGCTGATGAATACATGTCCAACACGCTCACCACGTCTTCGGGTTATACCTATAACCACAGAATGTGGTTGACGAAGAGCGATAATACAGAGCAATGTACAACATCGTAACCAAAGGATCAAGGTTGGTATAGTAGCAGACTACTCCTGGAGGAGCTCATTGAGTCTAGAGATGATAATCGTTGGTGTGTTGCTGCCTTAAGCCTTGGTCGGTAACACACTTCCGGACGGAACCTGCAGTCAGATGGTCAAAAAGATTGTCCAAGATCTTCATCGGCCATAAACTGTTCAAGCAGAACTTCTAGATTGGTTCGATCATGGGTAACTGTAGCGTTTTTCTGAAAGTACCTGGTAGACAGGCGACGATGGAAGTGGAACCTAGGTGGAACCTGGAAGTCAGGAAGTGTGGCTTAAGACAGTTGTGGCTGGAGCAGCTGAAATTCAAGCCACAGGATACTGGAACGGCCCCAATTTGAGATCAGGTGACCGCTCAGCAACTGGCTGGCGGCATCGAATCGACGCCCCCACACGACCGCAAGGGCCAGCCAATGGTTTAGTGGTTTCAATCCACACAAAAGAATTTCACAAATTTCAATTCCCGTGCCTCCAGCTCCAGCCAGGTAAGTTCACATTGTCGACGACTCGCCCAACCTTCCAACCAAACACCATCCCATCGACGTGCGTTTGGAACACCAGTCAAGATGAGTAAGTTCTCACCTTTGCGCCCGTACCGCCCCTCCGAATCTGAGCCTACCGCTACGAGACGAACTTCGACGACCACGGAATCAGTATTCCCAACCTTTGCAACACCAATCCCACACGTCAACTCCGTACCTTTTCCCGATCACGAGTTCGTCCGGCAGCGGGGGCCATTTTCGCGACGACATTACGGGCGCAGTAATCGCTGTTTCATGATTTGATGGACTAACAGCTGGATAGCCAAGGGAACGAGCTCCTTCGGCAAGCGGTATGTGTTGCCCATCAACCCCAGAACAACGATTGGCCGCAACGAACAACAAGCGAACAAAACGAGCCTTCGACATCCTACAAACGGAAATGCTAATGCTGTTCCCATAGCCACAACAAGACCCACGGCATCTGCCGTCGTTGCGGTCGCCGTTCCATGCACAACCAGACTCACACCTGCGCCTCGTGCGGTTACCCTGCCGCCAAGACCCGCAAGTGTATGTTTCATCCACACCAGCACTGAGATTGTTTTCCGATCGAAGGAGAGGGGGACAGACAGACTGCTGTCATTCGAGGCAATGAGCACGTGAGGCTAACTTGACGGCACAACAGACAACTGGTCCGAGAAGGCTAAGAGAAGAAAGACCACCGGTACCGGCCGCATGAGGTACCTCGGCACCGTTGCTCGCAAGTTCAAGAACGGCTTCCAGACCGGCACTCCCAAGGGTGCCCGGGGTGCTGCCACTGCTTAAATCATGAACCACAAAAAGCAGTGTCTGCTGGGACAAGAAGGAGACGTCGACAGGGTCGTATGACATGACTGGTATCTGGGAATGGAAGGTGTTCTGGGGAATCCGGGACCGGACATGGACCTGCTCGCTTCCGCTGTTATATCACGCGCATGAATTACGCAAGGGAAATTAGGGTCCTTGCGGTCTACAGAATACAAGGTCGTCATTGGCACTACCTGACAAAACAAAAGCACGGGAAGCACGTTGAGTTGCGGTGTTGTTGGAAGCGTGATTTTTGTCAGATGGCTTGACCAGACTGGCCATGTACGTCTCCGGGCAGTTAGAAGCTAACCGTACTAACTGTTCCTGCTTCACCACGGTTCGGTGCTTCTGCTCTCTCGCCGGCACTGACTTGTTTGTGGAAAAGTTGTCGAAAATCACAACCGATGTGGAATTCGACAAGCGAGCTCTTGTGGGTATTAGTCTCTGCAGCCCGCGTCATGGCTCCGTTCCGACAGTAGTTTATTGCCCTCTTTCGAATACACGTACTCCTCCATCCCCTCCTACGAAATATAGATACTCCTTCTCCTCAAGCGTCCGACCGGACTCGGCACCTCCCCGCGTTATTCTGACCACGCCACTGACGTCCTTCGCGGTACCGGTGTCCAACAACCTGAGGCCGAGTACCAGCTCCGCCTCATGGGCAACCGAGAGCACCATGGCAGCATGGTTCTTTTCCAACGTAGTTTCCTGGTGGACGACCAGCGGCTCATCCGCAGCCAGTGTCACGATTGTAGCATATGATTTCTGGGCCCTGTTAGCACTCTTACATGTAATGAATGTGCCTCTTGTGTCCTCTGCACTGTTGAATCGGCATCGCTCACCTCTCTCCAGTCGGCCAACATATCTCCCAGCACACCCCCCATGCCCTCTTCCTCACCCGCAGCAAGCAATAAATCCAACTGGTCAACCACGAGCACCACCTTCCTCTCCCCTCCGTCCCTGCCACCAGCATTTCGCACCTGTTCCTCCACCACCGCATCCACAACCCGCCTCACATCTTCGGGCCTGCCGCTTCTTAACGTCACGCTCCAGCTCTCTCTTCCTGTCCCTACCCCTCCGGCAACCCCTCCCCGTCCTCCGCCACCAGGAGGCACATACAGCCCAGTGAGACCATCCACGAAAGCGAACCTCCCTTTCCTCCCGGCGCTATCCAGGTCGGTACCTAGTCTACCGGCTGCGTCGCGCCAGAAGGAATAGTCGCGTAGGAAGGACAGCAAGACAACGCTGACATCATCCGCGGGCGAGGCGGGGGAGGACTTGGACGGAGTGAGGAGTGTGTGTAGATAGCGGCTGACGAGCCAGTTTGTGGAAGCCCCGAGGATGGAAGTCAGGAGGATGAGGGAGGTTTCGGGTGGGAGGGAGAGGTAGGGTTCTAACAGGGTGGGTATGCGGGTTGACATTATTCTTTTGTGAAGTGCTACTACCAGATCTCAAAATGGTGATAATGTCGCATATGGTTGCCAACCCGAGCTGAAAATGATCAATAAGAGATTTAAGAATACTGTGGTGAGGTGAGTGACGGTCAAGAGGAAAAGGTTGATTTCGGTGAGGTGTCGGCGAGGGTGGAAAATCTCCGTCGTACCCGCAGCGCTCACCTTGACTAACTGTAACTGAAAATACCCTACAACAGCTTACCTCTAACCTTTGCCACGCCACTAGGTGTAGTATTCTTCGCAACAACGATGTTGATTAAAATGGATGTCTCTGGGTACTGTATCCCTCATTAGATTAATTCCATACAAGCACAAAGACCGGTGAGCTGATCGACAATCGAGCTGGTAGTGGCGGTAGGATTTTCCGCTCAAGAGTTACCTTCCTACCTTACCCGGCTGTACCACGTCGCAAGACAGGAATATATTGTACGCGACTGGTTACGGAAAGGCGGCTGTAGGGTGCAAGGCAATGGTGAGTCTCAGAGTGAACAGGAACAAAGTATCAGTACTTAACTAAGGTACTTATGCTGCGTGATCTCTAGTCCAATACAATAAACCAATGATGCTCCCCAGGACAAGAATGCAAACCATGAGGCGTAACGTCTAGAGAGCCTCCCCAGCCCAACGTGTGCACCCCGTTTCTGCTCTCAGGGTATCTTTATATGCAACAACAACATGAATGCCGCCTCTCAGGTCATGTAGTTCATAAAAAACCATCGTATGCAGTCCCGAACGCCGTGCTTGCTGTCAATCAATCACCAATACTCTCAAAGTTGATCTAGAACCTCTCCATGAAATTGGCTCTGACGGTCCACATGCGCATCCTCTTTCCGTAGATGTACATGGGAATCGCAAACAGCGTCGCGATAAGTTGAATGACGGCAATCCAGATGTACACCGTCCTGGAACCGTCCGCTTCGAGCCAGTGAGTGACGAAGAGTGAAAAGACGAGGCCGTGGAAGACGTTCTTGCTGAAATTGAGCGACACCAAGGCCTCGCCGGCATATTGACGGTACGAGTCGACGACAAAGGTGATGGATGTCGTCGATCCCAGTGCACAGCCAAAAGAGACGAGACTGAAGAAGACGGTCGGCACGATCCACGCGTTATGATCCTGCGCCGACCACCCAAATCCAATGAGCCCTATTCCTGTTGAAATGGCAACGGGGATCATCATCACAAGTCGAAACTCCGGCTCGTAAAGACCGTGGTTGCGCCTTGCCATCGCCTTGACAACCACATCGGACAATTTACCAGCCACTGCCGTACCGAGAACACCGCCGACAAAAGGACCGATGTAGACAAGACCGGTTTGCAGTGCGTTGAATTTGTAGTAGTCGCCGCGGTAAATCATCGCTACCGACTCGCTGATCACAATAAGCCAGCCAACCGAGCATGCGTAAATCAACGAAGAAAAGGCGACGGCAGGATAGGACAGCAAGATGAAGGGACGAACGGCCACCTTCAGCCATTTATCATCGTTGAGTCTGCCGTGAAAGGGCCTCAACTGCTCTTTAAACGTCATCGTGGGTCGTTGGCGCCGCGCGTTGGTATAGAGCATGCCCTTCGTGACGGTTCCTTGGGCCGACGTCGTTGAGCTGGGGCTTGGACTCCGGCTCCGCTGCTTGTTCATCCAAGGGGGGTCCCTGTACCATTCGGGAGGGATGGCAGGCTCATGCTCCCGAATCACCGGTTCCAGTTTCTTTGTAGGCTCTGAGAGACTTCGCTGATGCCCAATCAGAGGATACTTGAAGCCGTATTTGAGGTTGGGCATGTAAAAAGGCGGGCTCGCGGAGGAGCTGTCGAGTGGTTTCTCGGACTCCGACGCCGTTGCTTCCAGATGGTCCTCTCGTGGCGGAGTAGTCCCGGGAAGGTCGTCCTCCTGTTTTTCCTTCTCCCGAACTGACTCATCACTGGCAAGCGCAAACTGGATATGTCGGCCGGACTGCGCGGTCGGGGATCGCACTGGTCGGCTCGGTCGTTTGCTAGCAGGAGCAATACCCATCACGGACGAGGATTGCTCGGGTCTCCCACGAACACCTTGTCCCATGTACTTATCATAGAAGTTGGTGTGGAAGACGAGCTGCCTTTCCCGTGTCACTTCCTTCTTCGGAATTGGTGCCCTGTCCCAAAAGGTCTCGGGGACGAGGAAGAAGATTAAAGCCCCACAGAAGCCGGTAAACATGGCGATGACCCTGCTCGTGTGTTAGCTTTGAGCGAAGCGTGCGGTCTTTGGCTGATCCGCCACGGGCACTCACCAAAATACCCAGTGCCAACCGAGGCTGCTGATGATGGCGGCACTGATGAGGGGAACCAGGTTCTTGCCGCCGAGGAGCAGAAGCGTGTAAATTCCCAGCCTGAATGCCCGCTCGTGAAGGAAGTAGATCTCGGCTACCGTAGCGGATGGTAGACATTCCACGGGACTGATGGCAAAGCCCTGGAATATGCGAGCCACGATCAACGACGGGAATGTCTTTGCTGTGCTGCACCAGACGTTGGAGAGGAGGAATAGCACAACCGAGGCCAGGTACACTGGCCGCTTTCCCCAGAGAATGGCCGTTGGCGACCAAATGACAGATCCAAGACCCATGCCCAGCATGTAAAGACCCGTTGTCAGAGAGACATCACCAACGTTGACCTTGTATTCACGGGCGACATCGTTGAAACCAGCTGCCAATATGGGCGTCATGCCACCACCCACGGCACAGTACAGGCCGACGGCAATGAGGGCGCAGTCTCTCTTCCATGTAGGCCAGTTCAGAGGATCATTGCCCGTCTCATCGGGTTGAGGCACCAGGATCACCCCTTCTTCTGTCGTCTTGGCACGTCCAGCCTCCTCCTCCTCCTCCTCATCGAAGCTTACGTTGCTAGTCCCCGTTGGCATCGTGGAGTGGGACGTTCGCCGGGGCATCTTGTTGATTCCCAGCGGTTTGTTGTGATCTCCCCTGTCGAACATTATAACGGAGCCTGTCATTTCTCAGCACCCAGTCCAGCTCGGAGGGTAGTCAAAGCAAGGAATCATAGGGGGTAGCAACATACCAGGCACAGCCATGGTCTCCTTGTCGTTGAGGACACCCATACTCGACCGCGGGATGTCCATACTGTCTGTCTTGTCATCTTGTTCTAGGAAAGGGTTGTCGCCGAAGAACTGCTTCTGTTTCTTCCTACTATGGTACGCCTTGGCAGGTCGCGTTACTTCGACATCGTGGTTTATGCTGTCTTGCAGAGCAGTATCGAGCTCCGTGGTTTCTGGATGTTGCTCATGGTTAAGTCCAGACATGGTGGACATGTGTGGTCCCAAGTGTTGTCTAGTTCTGGCGAGTCAATAAAACTGCACTGGCCAGGACTAAGGAAGTTATTGATGTGCTGGAGGTAGTAATAGTAGATGCCAGGGTGGTTTATAGGTACCCGCCCAAAGGGATGGACGGACGGCGATGCGCACGGCGTTTCAGAATTTATGCCGGGAAAAAGACTAACATAGGTGGTGTGTAGCCAAGCGAGGCAAAGAGGATAAGTCCATGTATGAAGTGATGGGATTAGGAAACAAAGGATGATGTAAGGTGAAAGTCCAAAGACGTTGGTGCGCAGAGTTTCTGTAGGAAGAGCTCCAACTGATGTGTCGAGGACTCTTCCATACGAGTATGTCTTCCTCCTGTCAACTCAAGAGGAAGGCGTGGAGGGATAATGTAGCAGTGTCTTGCCAAGATGGGTAGCGGTAAGGACGATGCTCGAACAATACTGCTACAAAAGGTATGACCAATGACCGGCGCAATGCCAATGGGAGCCTTGCAACTTAAGCTTCGCCAGCGGTTCTTTACGCTCCCAAGGGTACTACCTGGTAACAAGGATCCCCCCGTGTCTGACCAAGGTGTGGAAGTGACTCGTGAAGGAAGGCACGATGCCACACGCCAGGAGGTACAACAACTCAAAGAGGTGGATGATCGCGTTAGGATGCAGACGAAGCGTGAAACAACGACACGGAATATAAGGAAACTTAGTAAAATTACCTAAAATCACCATATAAATAGTAGCTGAAATGTATTGACGAAGAATGCAAGCTTGAGCGAGTTGCTGTTCAATAACGCCCGAGGTACCGTGGGCTCAGGTCTGGCTAGGGTGCTTGGACCAGGGATGCTTCTTGTAAGTTAAGCAGGCGTATTTCGTGGACCGTTAATGGGGTCGAGTCAGTGTGGAGGTAGAGGTAGGTAATCCTTGGCTGACTATACCTGTATGCCCGCCACACCCGGTATTCCGCCTTGATGAAAAGAACCGGGCTTTGCGTTGAGATAGCAAACAAGAGAAGACCTGCTCGTACTTGCGGCGAAGAAGGTTTTGAGGTTGATGTAGCGCAACTGGCATGGAGTATATCACGGCCGTGCGTCGGGCATACCTGTACTCAACTTTCCCCACGTAAGGTACCGGTACGCTATCTAAGCCAGTCTTGGCAGCCGCCTGATACGCTAATGGGCCGACAACTTCCCCAGACCGCCCTTCCCACGTGCTGAATGACAAGAGACATTCACGTGTCAGACGCGACATAGTCTGACAGGATCCCGCAGGACCTGGTGGCTGCCAATAGACGCATCTGAGGCAGTTGTAAAAGGTAGAAAGCTTGTGGTTTCTCGTATATCTTTTACTTGTCTACACAGCAGGAAGAACAGCTGACGTTCAATCATCGAAACATGGCCCATGGTAGAGGACCCTTCGAAGTGTTGACTTCCACCCATGCCATCAGGCACCTGAGACCCCCGCCCGCCATGGGGTTCGAGACATGTGCCAACCCACGTTCCCTGATTGCGCAGAAAGTGTCCCTATGCATATGTTCGATACCGTCAAGACACTGACAATCCGAAACAAATATGGGGACACTTTGATCAGCTGAACTCTACTTCACGAGTCGTTATGCATAAGGTAGGTTATCATGGGAACCATAGTGCACACGACTATTGGTTAAAGGGAGGGATGTCGCGAGAGCGGCCGTTACCTGTCGCTGATGTTGACTGACACGAGGACAACAACAGCACCTTGTTGACTCGATGTCGATGCCTGCCTTTACCGAAGTGAGCGATGCACGATGACGACATGATCTTCCTATGGTAACACTGGGCGTTATTTAGGGGTCTCGTACCCGGACAATTGATAAGATAGTACGCTGCTAGCACTTCGTTAGTTTTGATAAGGGCAAACCGGAGTTTAACCGCCACTATGTACATGTCGTTTACACCGGGCGGTCAGTCTAGTGACGTACCTACCAGCCAAATGTGGTAGATGCAACATTGCGTGCACAAGATCGCAGTAAAGCATATGTGAACTTAGTTGCTTGAACGAACATTCCACCTTGTAGCCGACGATCCCCCTGCCGTTGCACCTGAGGATCAGGCAGACCAAGTTTCGAAGATGCCTTTTCCAAGACAGATCGCTGGTGTAGCATCCAGTCTGAAAACCAGCCGGACCGGCCAGATACCATCAGTGCGACGAGCTTTTTTGTCAACAACCAGACAGAAGCAAGCCAGGAATCAGATCTACGACTCGTAAGGCCCCAGTATCTGGGATTCAGCCAGGTTTCACTGGACAACCGTTGACTCAGCTAACACCTTGCGTCTAAAGTGTCCGCAACCTCGATCAGTTCTACAATTACCAACTTCTATCTTCCTCCTCTCGAACTCCGCTGATCACACTGTGGACTGCTTCCTACTGTCCAACTTGTCGAGTTGTTGCACCTTTGATCAAGGAAATGGTGGAGTCAGGGGTTGGTGAAGAGGAGGGCGGTGTTGGATACTGCACGGTTGAGTACGACGCTCCAGACGTCATGTCGGCTGGCCTAGGCTTGACATATATGATCAACTCGCTACCGACACTGCTCAGCTTCGACGCCCAAGAGGCACAGACACAGACCAAGGTTTCGGACCCGAGGCAGATGGCCGATAAGAAGTATCTGGAGGAATGGATCAGAAACGAGGCACGCCGTCATGGGAACCGCGGAGGTGGAACCAGCGGGATAGGCTTCTTTGGGGGATTGTTTGGCAAGAGCTGACTGAATCCATGTGAACATCATACGCAGTGGCCGCTTGCATGACAATCGGAAGGCAAGTGAAGATGAACAAAACATGGCGACGAACCCAAGTACGACGCGACAACCACAAGCATATGAACAGCCTGGCAACACCCTCATGTATATCAGCTGGTTTACCAGAGCGGCGTGTTGCTCAATCCACATGAAAGACCTCCTCAAGCGGTTTCCACCACCCTGGCTCACCAGCCTCGCTAGATACAGCCCCCGGTACCAGAGACTCCTGAAATCCATCGGTCATCCTCCACCACTCCCGAACCTTGGGGTTCGCCCGCATCTTCTCCATGTCGCTCTCATAATCATCACCCACATACTTGAAATAGGCAAAGAGAATCTTGGAGTAGTCATCGAAGTAGATGGAATCTACCTACATGTCAGGACAGGAATCACGTCTGCACGCGCCGGCGTACTGCGGAGCTGGACTTACAGTCTTGGATATGGCAGTCCTTGATCTGCTTCAACACCTCGGGCCACACCGCGGCATGGCAATTTTTGTATTCCTCGTAGAACTCTGGCTTCAATTTCACTATCTGGGCATAGCGGCGGCCAGCGGATGACGACGTCATATTGCCCGTCCGTGAATTGTTTGGCTGTGGTGGTTTCCACATCTTTCATGCGCGACAACGGGGCGTCGCTTCCAGATATAACTACACGTGTGGTATTTCAGACGTGGAGCCTCGGGATGATCTTGGTAGATGCGAATACCTGTAGGTTAGACCGGAGCGAGAAATATCTTGGCGTGGAGAGAGGTTGTGGGGTAGGGACGAGAACGTCGGGCAAAGAGACAGCGAGGGGCTTGGGGATCACTACACGTAACGACTGCGGGGTAAGTGAACAAGGTACCTAGGTTACGCTGCTTTTACTGACATTACATGTATAATTTGATTTCAGGCTGTTCTCTCGATGTGTAGAGGTACAGCGAGGTGGTGTGCTCCAGCTTCTCGGATTACTCAGGTACCTCTAGCTTTGCATTACAAACAGGTATGTTAAGCTACATCGAGGAGCAGAGCAACACCCCAGATTCGCGATTATCTATCTTACCTTGGGGTACTTTTGTTCGTGCCATTCGCGGAGATCAGCATGTTTTCCTTGCTTGAAACGCTGTTGTCCATGGAAAGTCAAGCGCCGCGTGCTAAGATTGCAACTTGGCGCGACGCATGGGCATGATAAACTTGCAGCCGAAGCACGCCCTTGCCAGAGAAACGTATCGTGACGGATATCTAAGGTAGGCTCAGGTGCATCTACGCAGTTGCATGATACCTACCTTAGCTTCGACATTAGATCCGACTTCCCTCTCTTTCTGGCTCAGCCGATGCGAAAACAACGCTAACCGCATCGGGTCTCGACCCCCTTTTCTTTTGCGCTCCGCCCTTGACCTTCCAACGACCTGTTGCCTTGTCGGCGCTTAAGACCCAAACAAAGGAATATCCTTCTACGGGAGCTCCTGCAGTTGATGTACTGAACGGAAGGACTAGTCGGAGGCACCGTTTGGTCCTGTGCGCCGCGAGACTTAACTGAGACGGAAGCAGCCAATCTATGATAGGACTCAAAAAGCAGGTACACGACAATATATATTTTTCCTGGCTTCTGATCTGCTTCTGTGCAGGAGTCGTCTACAGCTACCATTATTGTCAATGCCACGAGCTATATCAAGATGCTCCGGCAACAACTGAACCATGTCTGAAAGTAAACTGCAAGAACGTGTCTGCCTACACAGGCCAGGTGCCTGGATGTCAGCGACCACTTGCCCTCACGGACATAGAAGGGGTTGACAAACTTGAAGTCTAGTGTTGGTTTGCTGGCAAGCCATCTCCTCCATCCCCATCCTCCAGCTCTTTTCCTTTTTGGCCGCGAGTGCTTTTTGTCAAAGTCACCAGTTCCACCATTATTTTCCGGAAACCATCGGTCTTGGAAGTTGTTTTATTCACTCTTTGGTGCTATTTACACCCTATACCTTGTGTCAAGTTGCATGTTGACGTCCCAAGCATGGCTATACCCCCAAACAACACTGCCGATGCCCGGTCATCCAACCAAGCTGCCAAAGGCAACGGAGCTGTTGCAAAGGGCAATGCTGGAGATAAGCCTAGGTCGACTCCCTCAGCTACGAAGCAGCCTCTCGTTACTCTCGCGACAATAATGCCTTGGCTCGACCCCCATGCCGGCTGGGTCGATGCTCCTCTTCCTGTCAGACCTGCCTGGGGAATTCCCAAATCGACAACGGCAGGGTCCGAACAGCCTGTCAGACGCGTCAGCCTTGAGTCTCCCACGCCAACCCATGAGGGAGATGCTTCAGAGAAATTGCAAAGCCCCAAGCAACACCTCCATGCTTCGGAGCCCGACACTTGCGTGCAGTTGACAGATGTTGAAAGGAAACTTGAGGTAAAGCTCCTACAGCAACCGACTCCTCAGCACCCACCCAGCGATGTTTCATACCTAACATCAGTAAGGCTCTTCCTACTATCGTTTCAAAGAAATCCAAGGACGCCACCGCAGCGGCTGGCGATATATCGGAAGTTATAGATCGCGGCAGTGATGCAGCTGCACCCTTTGGAGAGGAACATGGCCATTCTGCCGGCTCTGCTCAGACTTGCTTACCCCTAGCACGTCAGACAAGCTCGCCAGGTCTTGGTAAAAATGCAGATGCCCACTTTGTCGCCCAGTCGGCGGAAACCGAACTGTCAGACCTGCGCCAGCTCACCGCCCAACTGGCCCAACGAAACGAGCAACTGGGCAAGCGGGCGAATGAGTTAGCAAAACGTCTCCAACGGCTGGCTCAGAAGAAGTCATCGCAAAAGGCTATGAGGAACCAACGGATTTGGAAGAAAGCTGTCCTCGGGAGAGCCAGGAACATTGTGAAGCATGGTCTGGCAAAGTGTGACATGCGAGCTCAAACTCTTTGCACGCGGGAGGATGACTTGCTGAAGAGGCAGCAGATCGTGCTTGATCGCGAGATGGCGTTGGACAAGCGCGAAAAGTCGCTGGAAGATGTCCAGAGGTTGAAAGAGCGCATCGTCCTTGCGGCTAAACGGATACACGAACTCCTGAGGACGCTACCAAGAGGATTGGCTATCCAGGCAGGGCAGTGGCTTGACGATATTACAACCGAACTTGAAGATGGCGATGATGGGATGTCCGGAGGAGCAGTTCTCGAGACTACGGAGTCCATGGAAGGAGGTGGACTATTCGTTGAAGATACAGAGGCGAGTATTTCCACATATGATCTTCAAGACACGGACTGCGGGGATCAAGGTCGCTTCGAACTCGACCTCGATGAGGACAATAATATCAATGTTAGCGAATCCTTCGGCGAGGATCAGTTCGCCGAACAGAACCGCGGCACCCATCGAACCCGAGCACAGCCTGTCCGAAAGCACGAATATCGTGGCGTGGAGCCAGATTTGCGGCGGGAACTGGTCGAATTGCTCGAAGAGGTGTCACGTAACGAGGACCACGCCCAGAAGGGTTTTCAGAGAATCGAAGTCCTCAGGATGAAGCTGATGGAAGGCAACGAGGACTGCGGCTATGCCGAGCGCTTTGAGATGGACGTGGGAGAAATGGAAGCAACGGAAGATATGAAAGCCACTGAAGCAAAGAAAGAATGGGAAGCAAGGAAAGCGCTGGAAGCGTTGGAAGACATTGACGTGATGGACAGTATGGAAAAATCATCGAAACTCGTGCAGGAGCTGGATGATCAGAACGAAGCTGCGTCCGGGCCCTCGTTCTTTCTGAAAGCAACTTCGCAAAAGGAGGAGGACAAGCCTTCAGACAACCAAGAAGACGATGGCGATGTCATCCCCCGGCAAGGTTCAGCGACCACTGACACATTCGACGACGACCCTCCGACCATCTGGGTCGAAGATTTTTTTGATTACAACTTACTCTCGGATGAAGAGTATCATGCTATAGAGCGAGTCTCGGAGTACACGGGATGTGGCCCTACAATAGCCAGAGGGTTGCTGTCCTGCACTGATTGGAATGTTCGGGTGTGTTTGTTATGCCCAACCGCCTCAGGAGAAGCTTTAGTCTATCATGCTGACCACAAAACCACTTTCCAGGTAGCACTTGGCCCAATCCATGTTCATAGGCCCGAGGCCAGATCTGACGGAGATAACTCTCCACGGATTGTCGAGGCAAGTCTGGCAATGGCCAACCGGCTCTTGTGTGATCAGCGGCGGATGGTGCGCTTTTTTATGGAAGCGACGCTACAAGACAAGTGGGACGCGGTTGGGATGCTGATAAAATCAGGTTGGGACCTTGCGGTACGTGCAACGCTGACCAAGAGCGGAGGACCAGCTCATCCTCTTCCCCTGCTAACGGTTTACACCATGCAGTTGGCATTGGACAAGTTCTCGATCGCACATCAAGACGAGGTGGCCGCAGAATTCGAAGACGATGTGGCTGTCGAGTTCGAAGACGAGGTAGCCGTCGAATTCGAAGATGATGACTGTGACGGGGGCGCCGTGCTCACCGAGTCGGACGACGAAGAGGGCCGAGACGGACGGCGAGGGCGAGTGCCATGGCGAAGCCGAGGGCGAGGGCGAGGGCGAGCGCAGGATCTTCCTCAAATAGGATTTCGTCGGTCAAGGTGACGAAGGAAGGCAGTTGCGGCGTTGGCAACAGACCTCGTAGGTGGTAAGGGGTCAGTCAACCTTGAGGATGTGTCCGTCTCTCCTCCCCACGCACATGCTAATGTTCCAGTCACAGGCCGGAGAACGGTTGAGCACTATTGTGCAACAGGTGGTATGAATCTTTCGCTGGGCTGAGTATATGGATCTTGGTATCGTTCTCCCACAGCATCAGAGGCAGCGTTTGTGGCTTGAGGTTTGGGGAATTAGGTTATAGACATGATAAACATGGCGTTGCATTTCAGCATCACGATTCCGCTTGCTATGTGGATAAATCCCATTTCCTTCCCATCTCGGCACGAAGTGATACGGACTCCGAAGCCGTCCTGGCTGTGTTTGTCGTGGTAAAGCAGAGTATGCCACTCCTGCTAGCTAGCACAAAACACCATAAACTCCTCGCTAAGTAAATCAATCTCATGTTCTCCGATAAACCCGAAAACACCTCAATCGTCATATCCCCTCATTCAATCTCCAGCATCCTCTTCAACAGGGCTTCTTGAGCCCTCCACCACCGTCCCCTCTGCTCCAAATCATCCTCCGCTCCTCCTAACCTGGCCTCCTTCCTCTTCCTGGCCTCTCGTGCCGCAGCCATACTGTTCGCCCTCTTGGCTTCAAGCGCACTCAGTTCGTTCCCCAGCCGTTCCAGCTCCTTCCTCTTCCTTGGCACCGACGCACTCAACCCCTCCAACTGCCTGTCTAAGTCGTCCACCTTTCGCTTTCTCTCTCCTACCAGCTCTAGCGTCTTCTCTAATGGGAGGTTCATCTCCCTTCTTCCTGGTTCATCTCCCGCGCCCTCACCGCGGACCTGATCACGTAGTTGAGCAACACTCTCCTCCAGAAACTCTATTCTCTCGGGGAGTTCCTTGAGTTGCCGTGTCTCCACGCTGACCTGTTCCCATCGTCTCGCCAGATCCTTGCCGAGCGTCTCCAACTCCTCCACCGTAGCAGCAACATCCACCTTCAACGCCTTCAGCTGCTTCTTAGCCGTCAGGTTTTCGCGCTCCAGAGCCAAGTTCTCGGCAGGGGTGACGATGACGGGCGGGTCGCCGACGATGGCTCGTATGAACTTTTCCTTGGTGACCTGCTCGACATAGCTGAAGCGCAGCTTGGAGAAGAGTTCGCGGTAGTGTTCTAGATCGGCTTCCAGGGCGGTGGGAGAGGTTGGGGACAGCGATGAGGCAGAGATGTCGGACGTGCGCGCTGAGGGCGAGATGGGAAGAGCCGAGGAAATGGGCTCCGAGAGTTTGAGAATGGAGAGGGGAATGGACTGGAGACGTTCTAGATCGTGGAGGACACGAGCGGTGGTGGTTGGTGCCATCGCAAGAAAAGCAATTTGTCGTTACGGGAGGGGTGTAGTATAGGAGCCAGTGTACGTGATGAATACAAGCCGTAATATGCTCTTGCTTCTCAATCAGCGGATCGGAGTATCACAAGAGAGTGTTGCGATTATGATTGATTCGCGGTTGCTGGTGGCGCAAAGTCGCGGAACATCGATGTACCATGTTTACTGATATCCTAATTCAGTTAGCGTATTATGTCTCGCAGCCGCTGCGGGCTGCTGCGGGCTGCTACAAGGGTCCTTGCCGCAGATCTCTGGACGCACCTGATTGGCTTCTAGACTAACAGTGATCTACAATGAAAGTTGATGGTGACATACAAAAGCAATGTCCAGAAGGTTTTACGCGGTCAAGGAGTCCATTTTCTCTACGACGTATCCTTTTGCTTTCCGCATATAGTGTTTCATCACGGTATCGCTTTCTGAGCCCGGCAATGTCGGACACAGATGATCTGGAGACGGAGTCAGTCCCCGCGGTCAACATCTATCCCATCAAATGACCTTTCCCCTATCCCACTCTCTTCCCTCTCCAGGTTTTGCCCATCGCACATCTTCGACGCTCTTCTCCCCACCTTTGCCATCGCTCTTCTCCCAGCTCTTGATTTGCTCCTCGGTGAACCCAGCGGCACGTAGCCTGTCTGCTCCCTGCTGCTTCCATCTCTGTCGGTCCCTCAGGGCTTCGAGCGCCTCGTCCCAGTCATCCTCTGCGGCGTCGGAATCCAGCTGCACATCTGCCTTTGGATCGTAATTGTCGGAAAATCTACTATCCATGGCCGACGAGCCAGCGCCTTTGCCGCGGCCACGGCGTCGGATGGGTTCCTCTGCTTTGGGTAGTGGTCCGATGATATCTTCCAATGGATCGGATGTTTCCGACCCGTCATCCTTACTTTGTTCTTTTCTTCGGGATCCATGCGAGAGACCCTCTCTGTCAGCTCTATGCCGGTGGACTTCTTGCGCATGTGAAGACGTGCGCTTTTGATGTGGACAATGCTTTCGACGTGGACTCTTTTCGTCCGAGGGAGATGTCGAGCGTCCGCGATGATGCGAACGACGATGCTGGCGGTGTCCTCTTTCTCGCTCGTGCCCTGGCGACCCTGACCTGTCAATCTTTCGCCTCTGTCGGCTTCGATCGTCTCGTGATCTTGAACGTTCGTCTTCCCTACGGCGTTTCTCTCGGGTCCTTTCTCCCCCCCGGCTGCCGTCCCTATGCCAATGCCCGGCCTTCCCATCCCCGTGTTCGTTGCTCGTTCGTGTACTTTCTGATTTCCTCGGCTGGTCCGGCCTTGTCGTTTCCGGCTGCACCCGTCTACTCAAAGTGTCATCCTGGGGCCCATGGAGCTTTCTCCTCTTGGTCCCTCCCTGCAGGGTGGCTGCTATATCACCAAGCTGCCGTCGGCGCAGGTCCTTAGCATCCGGTCTATGTTTCCTCTGTTCCCTTGTTTTGGCCTCGGCTAAGCGATCCAAGCGCGCTTGGGATTCGGCTGCTTCCTTTGCTAGCAACGCCTCGTTGTGATTTTTGGTTTCCCTGATGATATGTTGCAGAAATCGTGTATTCGGTTTCGCTTTGGTCTCTGGCCTGGTTGCGTAGGTTCGGGTCATTAGCGAGAGGTTGCAGTTGGATAGAACAGCTGCTGCGACTCACCGGGAGCTGCGCTGTCCTTCTAATCCCATGGACGAGTATTTGAGAGAGTAGTCCTTGGCTTCCCGAGCCAACACTTCAGCCACATGGTCATCCGTAAGAATGCTGAGATCGACATCCATGTCCAAGAAAAATTGTGCGTCAGTTAAACGCAAGAACTGTTGAGTAAGGTAACTATCTACGTAGTAGAGCTTCGGCAGGCGACCGCAAAAGTGTCGGTGACGCGACTTCCAGAACCATTAACAGGGGTTCGAGATAAGATATGACGGGCTGCATGCTTGGCAGGCAGTTGCAAGGGTCAGTCGGCGTGTTGTGACTGACACCGATAAGCGTGAGTCAAGTAAGGTACCATTAAAGTACCTGAGTTTGGGATTGGGCCAGAACTGCCCCGCAAACATTAATTGTTTGGAATTGATACTCGAACCCCTCCATCACTTTGGCAATCAATATACGAAAGGGTCGACTTCCCTACCTCTACAGCAACGTCAATCTCTTGCTAGCAACCGACCGACGACCGATAGAAGAAAATGGAGCAGGAAAAGACGGCACAGCCCGCTGAGGCGCCTGCTGTCCAGCAACAACAGCAGGAGAAGAAGGCGAAGGCACCCAAGCAGCCCAAGGCGCCCAAGCCATCCCAGCAGCCCAAACAAAAGAAGGAGGTCGCTGTCGTCGGAGGCAAGAAGCAAGGCGCCGAGCTTATCGGCATAACTGCTACCAAGGATGGCAACTTCAGTGCTTGGTACCAGGAACTCGTGCTAAAGGCTGAGATGGTCGAGTACTACAACGAGGCGAGTACCGAGATGCCCTCCAGTTTGTGCGCCAGTGGCTTCGAGAAATAGCTACTGGTGTTCCTAGGAAGGTTTTGTTAACAGTTTGTTGGGCAGATCTCCGGCTTCTACATCCTGCGCCGTAAGATACCCTGCATATAACCATAGAGCGGTCCGACCGAGCTAACACCCCGATTAGCTGCCTCCATGTACATCTGGAATACCATCCGCAACTGGTTTCAGGCAAGAATTGCCGAACGCGGCGTCGACGAGGCCAGCTTTCCCATGTTCTTGTCCAAAACCTCTCTGGACAAGGAGAAGGATCATGTTGAAGGCTTTGCTCCTGAACTGGCGTGGGTCACAAAGGCTGGTGACAAAGACCTCGAAGTCCCAGTCGCCGTACGCCCCACGTCTGAGGCTGTCATGTACCCGGTAAGCTAACGAAACGCGATGGTGCATCGTGCAAAGGCGGTGGTGTTGATACTGATATTTGCCTCCAGTACTTCTCTAAATGGATTCGATCGCATCGTGACCTCCCCCTTATGCTCAACCAATGGAACTCTGTCGTACGCTGGTATGTCAACCTCCTGCTTAGTGACGATAGACGCACCGTGCTCAGCCTCTCGAACTCCAGCTAACCAAACCTCCAGGGAGGCCAAGCAGACGACTCCTTTCCTAAGAACAAGGGAGTTCCTTTGGCAGGAGGGTCACACGGCGTATTTGACCGAGGAAGAGTCTGCCAAGGAGGTCCGCGACATCCTTGAGCTCTATGCTGGCGTGTACGAGGAGCTGCTCGCCGTTCCCGTTGTTCGTGGAAAGAAAACCGAGGCCGAGAAGTTTGCCGGTGGTGCCTGGACTACCACCGTGGAGGCTTATATTCCAGCCAATGGTCGTGGTATTCAGGGTGCCACGTCTCACTGCCTGGGTCAGAACTTCAGCAAAATGTTCGACATCACGGTCGAGGATCCAGTGAACAAGGGCGAGAAGATTCATGTCTGGCAGAACTCGTGGGGTCTTTCTACCCGCGTTATCGGTGTCATGGTGATGATTCACAGTGACGACAAGGGTCTTGTTCTCCCTCCTCGCATCGCCAAGCTTCAGGCCATCCTGATCCCCGTCGGTATTACAGCCAAGACGACCCCAGAGGACCGGGAAGCCCACGCAAAGAAGCTGGAGGAGATTCGGGTGTCGCTCAAGAAGGCCGGTGTCCGCTGCGACACTGACCTCCGTGACGGCTACACTCCTGCTTGGAAGTTCAACGACTGGGAGTTGAAGGGTGTTCCGCTCCGCATCGAATTCGGTCCCAAGGATGCCGCGCAAGGTGTTGTGACGGTCGTCCATCGGCACAGTGGTGAGAAGGGCACCATTCCCATCGATGACCTTGCCACCAAGGTCCCCACGCTCCTCGAAGACATTCAGAAGGCCATGTACGACAAGGCCGATGCCTCCTTCACCGAGCACAGACTTGTTCTTGAGGACTGGGAGAAGGTCCTGCCCGCTCTCAACACCAAGAACGTCGTCATCATCCCCTTTTGCGAGGCCCCTGCCTGTGAGGACCGCATCAAGGACATGACCAAGGAGGAGAAGCCCATGCTCGGGCCTGACGGCAAGCCGCTGCCCAGCATGGGAATGAAGTCTCTATGCATTCCCTTCACTCAGCCCAAGGAACTGGTCTCCGGCACCAAGTGCTTGAACCCTGAATGCAAGGCCGAGGCCAAGTCCTGGACCATGTTCGGGCGCAGCTACTAAAAAAATAAAAAAAAAGGTCGATGTTCTGGGAGTTGGGGCGTGGCGCGTTGGTTGGTGAAGGGAAAACTGTTCTGGTGTTCTTTTCCGTGCTTGCAGGTAGTTCCCAAACTGTAGGACGTGTTGTGGGCGGTGTGACGGAAACACGCTCGCCAAGGTGACTTACGACGCAATGAACATGTGGCAATGCCGATTGCGAATATACGTGCTGCCGTGCTTCCTGGTAATTCATGTTTGCTCTACGTCTCTGCTTGGGGATAGCAGCTACAGGGTAGAGACATCACGTCAGAGAAGCCCAGTCGCGCCCTTGGGCCACACGGGTTCCTCTTTGTCTCCAACGCTCAGATCTTCTACACTCTCCTCGACCCCGGCTGTTCTGTCCCCATCCCCTCCATCGGCTTCATCGTCCTCGCCGTCATCTGAACTACTAATCTCCCCATCATCGCCCACCTCCCGAAATGTCTCCTGTACCTCTCTCGCCGCCCTATCCCTCCACTCCTTCTGCACAAACTTCTCCCTCCACGCCCTATCACTCAGCGCGTTCGCAATCGCCAGAGTCCTGGCCATATCAGGCCCATCCCTCGGCAACTCGCCCTCGAGATGCACCTTCTCCATATGCGTCAACCCACCGTGTCCAGCAGGCCAAGGATAGGGTTTCTTGATGTAGCCCAACAGTGCCTGGTTTTCCCACCTCGCCAGACTGACCATACGCCCCAACTCTCCAAAGCTGATCTTCACGATGGAGCACCTCGGCCCATCCATTGCGTCCAGGGGACGCATATGTGCTTTAGGAATCTTCCACCGATCTTCTACTTCTAAAAAGTCGGACGGGTAATAACGTAAATCGCCGCGGTTGACAGCTCCCTCGCCCCAGAACCGGACCCAGTCGTAAATCTTGCATATTTTGTCGTTTCCTGGATCTCGTGCGAGGAGGAGAAGTTCTGCCCATTCGCATTCCGTACTGTCGAGTTTGATGGCTACGACCAGATTGACGGAGGGGATGTCGGTGATATACCGTTTGCATTTCCGGTAAA
The DNA here is from genome assembly GCA_003635345.1 of Coniochaeta pulveracea. Classification (NCBI taxonomy): domain Eukaryota; kingdom Fungi; phylum Ascomycota; class Sordariomycetes; order Coniochaetales; family Coniochaetaceae; genus Coniochaeta; species Coniochaeta pulveracea. The sequence goes on along the minus strand of QVQW01000063.1, from coordinate 25,014 downwards.
GTTCGGCACGGGATTCCGCAATGCCAACCTCGTGGATAACAGTGGGCGAGTCCATGTCAGTCCATGTGGCGAAGGTGCCATCTGGGATTCGACCCCAGGACTTACGCCTGTCGTGGACGAGGTAGCGTTCCTGGCATTCGACCAGCTGGACGTACTGAATTGTGGACCGCGGGGAGTGTTTCCTGGCCAGATCCATCTGAAGGTTTACTTTGTGCAAGAGGGACTTGACGATGTAGGTGTGCTCGCGGGAGTAGGCGGATAGATAGAGGTTAACACCTGTTCGTCCAGAGACGATGAACTCGATGCGGTACTGGGATGACGCCGCTTTTTCTTGGAGGGTGGAGAACATTTCTGCGAAGACCACGTTACTCAAGCATAGGAGGACAGTGACATAGTCCACTGGCCGTTGGAAGTGCTTCAGTGTGACTTGTTGCAACTGAAGATCAGAGAACACATTGGAGACGTCATCCAGCATCTCCCAGTAATTAGGCGAGCGGCGTGGGAAGTACCAGCTAACCAACGGGTCTGATGGGTCATATCCGGCTTTATCACTGCCACTGCGGCTGTGTGTTCGGTGTTTACGGGGGATGCGGAGAGTCTTGTTCTCGAGAATGGGTTCAAGGAAGATCGTGGCGCCTTTGGGTTGGTACTCTTTCCCTGTCTGTTGTTGCTGTTGTGGAGTGGGTAGTTGAGTTGGGTGTGCAGGGAATCTCATTCCCGAGTCGGAGCCTTGCATTGCCACCACTGGCCGACCATTGCTCTCACTCGGCCTCTTGTCGCGCTTCAACTTCGTGGAATCATTGCTGGGGTGTCCACTAGCCACCATTTTGTCCTTGCTCTTGGCTCGGTGCTTGGATCTCGCCGAGTATTCAGGAGACTCAGTGATGGTCCTCAACGCACCCTGCTCTTCTTGCTTTGACGTCTCCGGTTTGTCCTGAAAGATGGACAGAACTGCGGGCATCAGTCTGCGGGCATCGATCTTGTACTTGTGTACGTATGGCGTTTCAATATCTTCGGGCCCAAGAGGGTCGGTGGGAACAGGGGTTCTCCATGCTTTGATCCGTCCGGAGTGAATGACTTGATGGTAGGGACGCGAGAATGCTGCTGGACCAGAAGCACGTCGATTTGGCTCAACATCCGGACTAGGCTCCTCTGTATTCGGCTCGGACCTTGAGTGGCCGTGGGATATCCAGTCCGTATTGCTGGCCGCCCACTTGGGCGGCATGGGCGCGTTCCCAAATCCATACACTGGGCTTGTAGCGGCATGATTTAATGGTGGCCGACGACCAGCCAAGGGGATTGAGTAGGTTCTGCCGAGATGGGCTGGCGGCGACGGATGAGACAACGTGTTTGAGCGCCGGGTTGCAGCAGTTGGTAGTTGAGACTGATGTGCCTTGGCAGATGGGGCAGCAGTTTGGCCACCAACAAGATTGGAGCTCGAATCGGAGCGCCTGAGGCTGGGTCTGCTTGCTCTCGTTTCTGCACCATCCATGGAGGAGAGAGCATCTAGTGCAGTGTCTGGGAGCTCAGTGACAGCCGATGATCTGGACCTTCCGAAATAGCGGACTGAAGTAGGTGTGGAATCATCTGTATGTGGTACGCTGCCACTGCTGCTTCTGCTGAACTCGGGTTCAAAGACGGAGCTGTCGTAGCCAGACGGAGTCGGCACTCCCATGGCCTCGAGTAGCCACGACACATTTTTCCTGAGAGGCTGAAGACACGCATATTGGTCAACAGTCGGGCTCCGGAGAATTTGGCACCATGATTGACTCACCGGCTTCTGTTCTCCACGCTCCAGCACGGCGCTAATGGTTGGGATTTCGCTTGAGCTGGGAATGTACTAAAATCCCGATCTGGGAGTATCAGACGGCTGGAACGGCGACTTGCGAGGAGGCCTGTTTGCCGGAATTTTGAATACGGGCATCGATAGCAGCGAGTCAGGGTGACGAATGTTTCCAGTGGGCGAAGGCCAGTAATATGTCCCGAGGTGTCTGCTAGGTTTAGGGGGGCTTTCCGCGGGACCCCATTGTTCTTGAGCTGGTGCGGGAAACTCTGGAGCATAATTACCTGGGTCAAGGAGCGGATATCGATGTCTGATCTTGATGGGAGGTAGGAGAGAGCCACGAGGCGGAGTGATGACTACCCATGGACCGAGCCTGGGACAGGGAGTCTCAAGCGTCACCCTGTATGATGGAATCTCCTCCTCGGCAGGCGCGCTAATGACAATGTCTGGGGCTGTCGTCTTGGTCTCGGACCCTGGGCTCGAAGCACCTCTCTCTCCAGGGCTGAATTCTTCGGAATCGTCCATGCCAGTCAGGAGCCGAGTCTCAATATCCTTGGGTGACTCGAACTGAGGAGTGGACGAACTTGCCTCGGAGATTCGAAACATGGTGATAGAAATCTATGAGGTTCTCCTGTGAGCGTTCGGCCACGGCGTCTAAAACAAAGTTCGATATAGTGGCTAGTTGGTGACTCGGGTTGCTAAAGAATGAAGAGCCCGTTGTTCTACAGAGAACAGCTATTCACAACAGGCTAGCTGAAGGTATGCTGGACAAACTGGGGAACAGGAATAGAGAAGTGCCATGGCAAGCGTGTCGGATTAACAAAACCGCGATGGGGTCATCGGCACAAGGCAGTAAATCAAGAGTGTAGGAGCTAGGTCAGTCGTAGGGACATTAAATAACAACTTGAAGTTACACCCGCTGGCATTGAGTCTTTGCCATACAGGTATTGAACTGGAATCACGCAAGCAGGTGACAGACAGGCCTCTTTCCATTTTCGTGACCGATGGTAGGAAAAGGACGCCTTCGCAGTCCCTGACGTGAAGAAAAACCTTACGGAAGGTACCTACCCCGTACCTGCAATCTGTGCAAGGCGGTCCTGCTCAATCAAGCATTGAGACCCATACCTCTCCTCTTTCCTCCTGATTTATGTATATAGGGTAAGGTATAGCTCGTAGGTACAGGTACCTCGGATCGCTCTCTTAATGTTGTACAGGTACCTACGTTATCCCGCCCAACCGGCTGGCAGCTTTGCAAGTGGTTGTGTTTCGTCTAGGTTGGCAGTTTCATTGCGACGAGCTTTCGCAAAAATGTATGTTGTTTCTCGGCGCTAAGACATCGGATCCGAAAAGGGAAGGGGGAAATAAGTAAAACTCCACAGCTGAACCGCAAGGTTCAACTAGACTAAGTAAGGTACGATATTTGGTGCCTAAAGCGGTGTAAACGTGTTTTTGCAGAACGTCCAACAATCTGTTAGTCGTCAACTCAAGAAAGACGGTTTTAAAAGAACATATATGTGATCGCCGTGAGATTTCCAAGACACCTACCATCTAGGCACATGACGTCTTCAAGTTCAGTCTTGTACAGCCTATATCAAGCTATCGTAGTAGCATAGCGTATTTCTCCATATTAAACCATCCTAAGCACATCCGCGGTCAGCCTCTCAATCGACGCCTGAACGAAATGGCTCCCACAACCAGCCCAGCTCTCCCAGCAGGTTACACCCTCCACGCCGGCTATCCCGACATACCCTCCTACCTTCAGCTCCGGTCCGCCTCCGGACTGACCCCCAAGAGCCCCGCCCAAGCAGCCCCCATCGCCTCCAACTCCTGGTATGGCTGTTACATTGCCTTTGAAGGCACTCCGGTAGCAATGGGTCGCATCATCGGCGACGGGGGCTGGTATTTCCACATTGCTGACATGGCCACTCTACCGGATCATCAGCGGAAGGGGCTCGGACAGGTGGTGCTCACGGAGTTGCTGGCCTACATTGCACGGAATGCGCCTCATGATGAGACGAAGGGGGAGTGCCCTTACGTGACACTATTTGCAGATGGTCCGGGAAAGAGGCTGTATGAGAAGAACGGGTTCCAGGTGGCTGCACCGAAGCAGACGGGCATGCAGATTTACGATCGGAGGGTCGTACCCGGGCAGTGGGCGTAAGCGCTGGTTTGGCTCAGATCTGGGAGACGCTTGAAACCCGAGGTTGGGTCACTGGTAGGACCTCTAGTATACGTGGCCCATATCCCACCGGTCAAGGTTGGCGACGCCATTGCCAGCATGCCTGCCGCGCCGGTTGACACTAACCATACTGTGGGCGCCTTCACTCAACATGCACAATTTCGGTCTCATCTCATCTTCGTTAGGGCCAGCTATGCCTAATCGTCTAGCATGCGCCAGGTGGTGTTTAGGTACAGTGCGTTGAGAACATGTCCAGAGAACAATGCTAGCCCTAACACAACCTCCCTTTTTTTTGTCCTTCTCCAAGAGTCCAAGAAGCAAGCTAACTCCAAACCACCCAACCATTCCCCATGTAGTGAATCCTGATATATGTAACGGCTAGGAAGGACATGTATTGAAGAGTATCCAGAGTGCGTTTCATCAGCCTTGATCTTCACCACGACATCCAATGACGTGTCCCATCAGGCTCATGTCCCGTGTCCCGGTGTATAAGGCGTATGACCAGAACCAGCGGTAGAAGGCGTCATTCCCAACATCGACAGGCCAGGTGTCGCCTGGCCGGGTGAGGTGACGTGCATATCAGCAGGAACAGTGGCCTCACGATACTCCACCCACTCAGTCATGGGCACAGAGTAGCCTTGGAGATCGATCGGCTGATGGTTGGTGTAATAGGGAGGCAGCCCCACAGGCGGCTCGGCCTTCTGCAGATTTGTAGTGATATGATGGTAGCGCGGTATCACGAGCGACGGTTGCGTCCTGAAGCTGCTGTTCGGCGATTTGAGGGATACGCCGCCCATGGTGGCGCCGGGCGATTGGGCCACGGATGGTGACCACTGTGCTGTCTCCAAGGGTTTCCTTCCGTATACAACATAGAGCGGGTAATACGCGTGGATGTCTCGGTTGTTAGCGTCCATCAGAGTCTGATTTGCTAAATCAACTGCGTCCGCGTCAGACAGCCCTGCTACCACCAAGAGCCTGTGCATGGCTTGCAGTCCCTTCTCCATGCTCAGTCGTTGGAGCCTCCCGATGTTCTTCAAGTGCATATTGGCCGGCCAGCCGTTGCAGGGTATGATTGTGATCTGCTCTTGGACATCTTGGAACCCGGCGGCGATGAGCATGTCTTTGTATCTGGTCGGAGCCCACATGTCTCGGCCCATGTTCGCTAGACCAGCCGAAAGGGTCATGTGGAATCTTTGCAGAGGTGTTCCTTCGTGGGTGCCGTCATAGGAGCGAACATCGTAGAGGATATCTTGGAGCTCGATGTAACCCCCGGGGGCGAGGTTTTGGTAGCTCTTTGAAAAAACAGCCATGATGTTGTCAAAACAGCCGGCAACAGACCGGATGTGAATGAAATCATGAGGCTGGAAGGGTGTCCACTCCTCTTCGGCATTGTGTTGCATCCATGAGCAGTTGGAAGGGTAGCGTGCAGGGTGTATCAAGCTCAGGTCGGTCCCTAGTACCAGCGACTCTGGGTGGTTCTGAGCAAACTCGATGGCCCACACGCCGGTCCCAGTGCATAAATCGAGCACGAACCGTGGTTTATGGATGGGCGCAAAGTATAGCCCGCCCAGGGCCAGACAGTATATGCTGTGCACGGTGTCTAGGCGATCCTGCTCCAACGCATCGTTGGGAAGGTAGTATTTGCCCAACCTGTAGGATTGATAAGACCGGCCGTATTGGTCCAGTACCGAATCCGGATCGATGGTCGAGTGGCCAAGCACATCATCATGAAACGTCTGTTGGACAATGCCCTTGGCTTTCTCGGGGGCTCCCGCCATCGGGCCGTTGCTGGGGAAGATGGTCCTGTCAGTCATGATCTCACCAAAGAAGCCTCGTGTATATGGGCCGGCGCAAACCTCGAGAAGTGTAAGCGAAGACGTGATCAGTTGTGGTTCCGACACCGTAGCATCGGGTCAGGCCCATAGACGACCTGGGGAAGCACAGCGTTTCCGTCAAATGCGTGAGAGCTGACAGACAGGAACAAGGTAACCAAAGACGGCAATCCCGGTGAAAAAGAATGGATGCATCAGGGCAACCTAAGCGACAAGGACTCAAAGAAATACCGGCCGCTGTAAAGCCCGTGAGGGGAAGTCGCGGTGTCCGGAGACTACCCGAATGCAGACTGTTGTTTGTGAACGACGTTTGCCTTCCCCCTTTTGAGAAAGCCACTGAACGCCATTTCATCACGACTTTGAACCAACTGTGCACATCCGCGGGCCAATGGTTGTCCCATGCCGCTTTTGGGTCCATCATGTATGGCTGGGCCTGTCGACAGATTAGGAGGTAGAAAGACACGGCCATCTTGCTTTCGAGAGACTCAAGCTCGGCAAGGCTTGACATCGTGAGTTCGCATTCTTTGCGTGTCGAGAGGGTACTGAGCCCGGAATCTGAAGTGTGGTGAGGATGAAGTCTCGCCACCACATCTTCTTGGCGTCACTGCCAACCTCAGCATTCCATGCACCTGAAATTCAAAGGCCCCTGGTCGTTCCCAAGATCGAGTGCCAATTTCCCAAAACACATAGCAGCTGTGACCCTTACCTAGGAAGCAATGAGACCCCCAAAGTCACATGACATCTAAGCATAGCCAGAACCCGAAGGTGGGAGCCAGGGGCTGGAATTGCGAGGTCACAGCATACGCAGGGTGTCTTTTGATTAATGTGCGAGCCGCCTCGTCTCGTGCAGATTGTTTCAGCCGCGCGAACATTCATACCTTGGCCTTCAACACCACTCGAGTCGAGGCCCTCATGCCAGTTTCGCCCTGCTACTTTTCAAATAGCTTGCTGATATGTGACTCCTGTAAATGGCGTCTGCATGCCACCCGAGGCAATGACACGTCCCAGCACATGTTGGTCGAAGTACCGCTTGGCTGCTCCTGTTGAATGGCGGAAGCAGGGAGTCAGCCTCTCACCACTTTCCGCCCCGAGCAGGCAAGTTCAGCCACATTGCATCTTGAGCAGCCATACCTCTAGTAGTCTCGCGTTGGTGGTACCTGAAGAATTGGAAATGCCTCCATGTCCCGTCATGTCCGCCCTCGAGACCACCTGGGCTTCAAACCCCCCACGGCGCGACGCGCGCGGGACGAAGACCCCATGCCATTGCCGTCTTTCACTCTCCATGTGCCCTGATCTCTGGTCTACCAAGTTGTTCATGGACATCATCAGATCATGATCGCGATCGCGATGCGGCAAAGGTCCCGAATTCGAATACCTGTCGTATCTCCTCTCCTTGTCCACGCTCAGTCAATCGCTATTCGTACGGTTGCCGCAGCGTCCAAGCCCACGTATTCGGAAATGCCCCGTGGTCATGGTGGATCCCAGAAGGAAGTCTGGACTGGTCCATCACCCCCACATGCACGCAGCAAAAGAAGCGAGCTATTCGACGTCGACAAGAAAGGAAGGCGACACGCCAAATCTCGGTCTGTATCGGGTGTAGATATCCCAAAAGAGCAGAGTACGCGAGTTTAGATACGATCACTGTGGGTAAGGAGTTGGTGAGATTGAGTCACGGTTGCACACACACGTGGTCCCATAGACGTGTATTGGACACGACCGAAGCAGCCGTACGCAGCAGTACTCATTGTAAATTTTCCGAGACCCTCCAAAACAGCCCAGGGTCAATGTCTCGTAGGGTTACACTTCGGAGATCGGAATATGACCTCAGCACAATACGTACTAGCAACAATCTCCCTTGCCTGGTATGAGCCACGCCTTGTTGACCACGGAGACCAATCAAGACACTATGCTATGGTATCATAGGCTACGTAGTCAAAGTAAAGGGAATGCCCTTATCGACAACAAAACTTCAAGTTGGGTGATATGGATGCATTCCGCCAGCCAGTTTTCTGTCTGTACATGCCGTCTGTGCGTGCGCGGATACATGGTAGCTTTGGGTTGTCTGTAACCATCCGGTCGGTACTATGCATCCATGGGGTACTCCAATCACATGGGAATGGTTCGGTTCATGCACAGAGTCCAGGAACCAGCCCGAGGAAAATCAATAGTTGGTTCGACAGGGAGACGGCGCGATTGCACACCTATCGGTAATAAGGGGAAGAGAGGAAATAAAACGGACATGACAGCAGGTTACCTTCGCGCGAGGTACAGGCTACGTAGAGATGCCATAGCAGGGAACTCCTGACAATGTTTAGGCCCACTTCAACCACAAGCTCAATGTTACCGGTACGAGATGCATGTGCCAAGTCCAGGTCACATTCGGTCGTACCGAAATCAAGCAATATCTCCTATTGTACCAAGATGATGATGCTGAAAGGATGCTGGAACAAGTGTGTATAGGTCATGGGTCTTTTCAAAAGCCAGGATAAAGCTCGCAAAATGCATAGGAGCCGGTCATAAGTTCATAAAGTATATCATACACCCACACCGTACACGTGTCCATGAAGCATCAATGACACCCTCGTAGCACCAGGGACATCGCCCCAGTTTCCACTGGGGCACGTCCTGGTTCTCTCCGCAGCAAGCCTTGGTCAAAACCCCGGCGCCATCCCCATCCCTAACCTCCCCGTCCCCGCATACCCTGGTACCATGCCAATCCACTCACCATGCGGCTGTCCCTGGTGCTGGCTGTCCTGCTGATACACGCTCGTCGACGGAGAGATGACAAAGTTGGGTGATGTTACGTCAAGCGATGCCACCGAGCTCGGTGTCTGTTGCTGTGGGTGGTGCGGGAAGCCTGTGAACTGAGTCTGCATGGTGGGAGTAGCGAAGCCACTGCTGACACCAAGCGACGGCTGCTGCGATGGCTGCTGCAGCTCTTGTCGATCAATGAACATGTCCTGACTGGAGAGTTGGTGTTGCTGGTTTGGAAACTGAGCCGGTAGGCACTGTTGCTGTATCTGCTGTGGCATCTGCACGTTCGAGCTACAATGCGTACTAGGTGTGTCAAGATGCATCGGAGATGAGAGGGCATGTTGCTGCTGCTGCTGCTGCTGCCGCGGCTGAGGCCGCTGTTGATATTGCTGGTTTGTTCGGTGGAACAGAGGTGATGGAGATAAGTACTGTATACCGGCCGGGATGGCAGACATACGACGCGGAGGTTGTGTTGGTGCATATTGCACTTGTTGGCCCCTTGGCACTTGTGGTTCTTGACTCTGGTATCCCTGGGGATTCTGGAAGGGTTGCTGACGTTGGGTACGGGGTTGGTTCGCAACGTGTAACCTGTTCCATTCGTGCTGCATTTTATTCCACAGCCTGGCGTCAAAACCGAGGCACGACTCATATCGAGTGGAGGGCGTAAGGCCGGCATACCAACTCATGGCATGCTCCCGCGGGGTCCGTATAGCCATGGTATGGGCTCCTGCCGCCACATCGGCTGCCTTCAGGCCCGGTATCTCGTGGAGCATCTCCAAGGCTTCCTGTAAGCTGGCGCCGAAAGCATTACTGGCCGTCCCTTCACCCACTGCGAGCCGATTCCAAACGAATACCGGGAACCGAATCGGGTCAACATACTTCGTGCGCAACAACTGATTCCATGCCTCGTCGACACCGGGCCTGCGTAGCAAACCGTAGATGACGCGCGAGTAATACCAATCACTCGGCGTCTTCCCAGCCTCCCAGTGGGCACCGACATGTTCGATATATGCGTCCTCGGAAGACAGATACCGGGCGCAGACGCCGCACCCATAGCCCCGTGCCCCAGTAGACACAGGCTGCTGTGAGCTCGTTGTATGCACACATCTCCGACAGCCGTGCATGTTTCGATGATGACGCTTGAATTCCTCCGCGCCAAAAAAGACGGCGGGGCAATCTTGGCCTGGACACAGATATTTCCATTCCCGTTGATGTGATTTGCCATGATGACTTCTCCAGGCGACGATGTTGTCAAACTCAAGTGGGCAGCTAGTGCAGAAGTATTTTACGGTAGGATTTCGCTGGCGTTTAGGCGAGCATGCGTCCGAGGCGTCTTCCAGTTGGCCCGAGCATGTGGAGGATTTGCGTTTCGGGGAGCTTGTGGCAGCACTTGATGTGACTGCACAAGACGTATCCAGTTCCAACCCCTGAGGGCGTCTCTTCTTTGAAGGCTTGGAAGTCATTGGTGTGCTGGGAGATGGCACATCCGCTTTGGTAGTTGCAGAGGGTGGTGTAGCGATCAGTGTCTCTCCGAAGGAAGAGCACGGGCTGACGATCTCCATGTCGTAAGCGTGAGAGCTCCTGTTCGTCGCCGATCCAGGTTCGCCCAAGGAAAACCTTTCTGTCACTGAGATGTCTTCTTAGGATAACTCCCTCAGTCAGTAATCGTGCCCTCAAATCTGCCAAAACGAGGTCGGGCCGGCCTTACATTAGCCGTGGAAATGACCCTCCTCCAGAACGAGGGCTATCTGAGGCTTTGGCGTATTGTGCCCACAAAAGACTCCCGCGATATCATACATTGGACAGCGTCGTAATACTCATTCGACGATGATTGATCGGAGCTTTGCTGGACAGAGCAAGAAGGGGAACATGGGCATCAGGAACACTGGCATGAAATGAAGACGAACACAGCCCTGGCGCCGGGAGAAAAGAGCAAATGGGTCGCGGTGGGTGCAACGTGAGAAGAAAAAGAATGATGCTCCCCACAGTCAGATGTTTCCTAACAAGAGTGAAGGATGATGGAAAGAGATGGGCAACGCATGAAGAAAGGCCCTCCCATTGTGTAGCAACGAAAAAGCAGGCCTGCTACGGCGCAGGATAACGGAGAGATGAGGGGTCTCCTAAAAGGTAAGTAAGTAGGTAGGTAAGCAGGCAACGAAGCGTGGGAATGCACAAGGTTCTTAACAAGGCCTAACCGGCAAGGACAACAATATCAGTCCTTGGCCGGCGATCACGATCTGGCGTCAACGGCGCAGAAAATCGTGCCGGGTCTCACCTCAAGCCCCATTTTCACATTGAGAGGATTCAGAATAGGTGCAAAGGCCGATACTAGCTTAACGCGGAGGCGATCCGGTTCCTGGCTTGCGACCCCGGCCGGGTGTTTTGGGGTGTCATCGTTGTGGTTGCCATTTGTTGGTGGGAGATCCAGCAGATGCAGAGCCGCGCCCAGCCATACCAATTTGGGTAATTGAGGGGCCCGCGGTCGATGGCAGCGATCAGGCACCGTGGGTCTTGGCAGTCAGCTCTTTACCTCTTTAGGCATTGAGGTGGAAGGAGCGAGCTGATGCAAGGTGCAACAGAGGTACCTGCACGAATAAGACGAGGTACCTATACCTGTCACGTAGGTACCTCCTCCTGCAAATACGCTAGGTACCGCGCAGGTTGGATGCAGTTAGGCATGGCATTGCTGGACAATTGTATGTGCGTGCCTGTGTGATTGTTGACCTTGCTCGTTTGGTTTCTCTCCCCGCTACCAAACTTGACAGTTGAGAGGCAGGTCGTGGTAAGCTGTACTCTGCACATATTCCCAGGTCATCTCCAAGGTGAGTCCGCGTTAGAACTGCTTTACCAACTGTAGGTATCTGATGATATTCGTGCAAGCAGCGGAAGAACACGGCAAGCAAGCAGGCTTGGATCAACTGGGTGTTGGTGGGCGGGGTACGCACGTATCAAAAGATCGACCTTAGCCATACCAGGTAAGTTGGCAAGGCGTCGGCCACTTTCTCGCTCAGCCTTCAGCTAGCACTTATCTCCGCCGTGACCTTACGAATGGCTTTTTTAGTATAGAGACAGCGTTATCACGCAACCTGTACACTTTTGAATTGAGCAATTTTGAACCAAGTAGCCTTTCGCCTCACCGGGGGATCTCCTCCGCACCCTCCGTGGTCTCGAATGACTCTGCTGCGCAGACATCCTCAGGCTGCACCGAGACCACGGACACACACACTAAGCTTTCGACCCCGCTTACACAATGCATACAGAGTGGCCTGTCCTGGATGGGAAATGCACTTCAGAACCAAGGCGGAGATAGCGAAGTGGCCGTGAACAGGATCAAGGCCATGATTGTTTAGTGCCGCAGAAAAACCCGCTTGATGCGTCTGATGAGCACTGCGCTGCAGTCTGGGAATGTGAGAATTGATAGAAACACCAACCTTGCCGCCAACAGCACAGCTGCAGGCTTGCAACCACCCTCGAGGTAGCTCGTGAGTCCTATTCGTCAAGGGAGAGATGATTGCCATCGTCACTTTCAGCACACTTCGTCACGCTAATGGAGACAGCGTTCCACTCCGTCCATGAAGCCGGCCAGTCGTATCAAGCAGTCTCGTTTTCGCGAAGGTGGTGGCTGGGGGCTAAGGAGAATTGGGGAAAAGACCGTGGTTTTTTCTGAGACATTCGCCAGCGCTATACGTACAACACTGCCATGGAATCTAGAGGCGACGGTCCAGACGGAGTGCGAACTCAAACGGTTACTGTGATGCTAGAAACGTAAACCCTCAAGAGTCTTGATCCAAGGTGCTCTACTGATGATTCGTATGCCGAAGACACACATGACTTGATTTGAGTTTCACTGCACCACAACTTGTGAGTCGAGCAACGGTAAGGTACATACATGTGAGGAGGAAGACAGAGGGGTCCAGAAAAGACCGATAAGAAAGGATGATCGGCAAACAAGTGATCGGCAACCAGGGTCAAAAGCTTCCCCGTTCGTAGTGGTTCATGTCGAGGAATATGATGTGCATGAGTTGCACAGGGCATCGCAGCTGATTTGGGACTAGTTTATACCTGTACTACCTACTATTATCAGCTTTATCAAGGAGGGGTAACTTGAGCAGGTGCCGATCTCTGCCTCTACCTCTACGACAGAAGAACTGCCACCAGCTTGAGCTTCAGCAGTGCTAGCAGATTTGAATGTGTACTAGTCAGAAGAGATAAAACGGAGGACCGTGAAGGGTCCAAGGTTTGTCTGAACCCCTCTGGGAAGAACCCCTCAACCCTTGATTTTTGGTGCTGGCATTTTCCTGGCTCCAGGCAACCCCTCGGGCCGGAAAGGTTCTGGTTCGGCCCGCGCAACAAGCCCCGCAAGGCATCTTCTGTTCGCGACCATGTCTCTTTGCTGTGCTGTGATGTCTAATACTTCAGTACTCAGTACCACTCCAACAGCATGAAAGGCGATGTGTGCTCTGGCTTAATTAATGAGACCTAATTTCTGCCTCGGAGGCATGTGATGCTGCTCAGTACTACGGTCGTGCTGCGGTGTTTACTTGAAACGTACGATCCCAGGGCACTAACCCCGAGCTACATGTATACTACCGGCTAGAGGTGCTTACAAAAAGCCGGGCTTTCATTAACCCCAAAAAGAGGTTGCAAATTATGCCGGCCGGCCTCCTAAATACTTGTCGTCAGTCTGTGCAGTACATACTGCTGTACGACGGGGACCTTTCCCTGCAGACATGACTGTATCGGGCAGCTTCATCGGGCGGGTGTTGTAAGCTCACAATGACCGGCCATGAATTACTTGCCCGAAAGCAGTTAAATTGCAGCTGCATCTGGATTCGCTTGGAAATCATATGTCGATCTTCATATGGGGCGATCTAGGAACAGTTCAGAGAAGTATATCCTTGTTGCACGTTTTATCATGATTTGTAGCTACTAGAATATCTTCGGACATAGCTAGGCATTTGCTAAATTCCACGTCCAGGAAGTAAAAAGTACATGGACCAGGACCTGCGACCTGCAGATGGCATTGGCGGTTTCCCAGTAAGTGACCCGGGAGGCGCGCTAGGTGGTAAGATACAGTAGATCTAGGTTCATATTGGGTGCGCCTACAAACGCCAAGTCAATCATGTCCCGACGGCTTCCTGTATGGCGCTCTGCCGTAATCTGGGCTGGCAAGAGTGGCACAAGACGACAACAGGATTCGAGCGTGGTGGTAGAAAGGTTGCTTGATCGTGCCATTGATTTCAGTCCCTTTGCACCATCATTGTATTTTGCAACGTCCTTGCGCGCAAGTCATTTTATCGAACCAACATATCCGACGGAGATGCAAACATTCCTCGGCGTTGGAGCTGTGGAGCCTGAAAACCATGATCGACGGACATTGAGCGTCGATCTGCTTATACGAGTACGACAGTTGACCAAGCTGTAAATGCATCCTAGATACGTCGGGTAGGTCTGTCGTCGCAAACCAACCAATGAACCTTTACACCTTCCCATACTTTCACAGCCGAGCAAGGTGCTTGGTAGTAGCTGAGGACGTGACTACGCCGTACATCAGAAGTATCTGGAATGAGAAGGACGCCATCATACGTTTCATGGACTTGCACCCTTACACCATGCCACGGCACGCCAAGTCTACTATTTGGCTTTGCAAATAGAATGAATGATCGACGCTTTAAGCCAGCGCCAACCCAACCTTTCCCGTCCCCCTCCTCTTCAGCCCCTGAACCTGGCCTCCGATCTTGTCGCGTCCAAGGATACTCTCGCACATCTCCCTGATGTGGTCGCCGAATCCTTCCAATCTGATGGGCTATCGTTGACAATCGGCGACCTATCACTGACCGAAGGAGGTACAGGACTTGACACGACGTTCACATTCAGGCCAAACCTCCAATGACCGGCCTACACGGTTTTGGACCATGCCTTTGTTGGGAACCACATTGGAGTCTCGCTGAGCCTGGTATCATACCTCTCAAATTCTCACTGCAAGCCACAGCGTTTGTTGGCAGTTTCAAATGCCACCTGAACGACACCATCATAAAGTTCATGTGTGGCAGGTCATAACTTCAGTATGTAGATCCCCAGTGCTTTTGTCTCACAAAGTTGTCCCGTCTACGCTAGCAACGCCTCGTGATAGAAGTGAAGTAAGTGGAAGAACGTATCAGGAAAAGGTACATTCTGTGAACAGGCATGGTGAGTCGGAAAAGATTAAGCCTCCGCAAGGCGCATTCGCCAGCAGGAGTCCAGTCACAATTAGGTCAACGCACGAACAGGTGAGTTCAGATGCTGCTGATCATTTCTCGACACTCCTGATCCGGTACATACGTTATCCATTGACACGCCTCCTTTCTGGCTTTGCGGCTGATGTGGCCTCCGCCCACCCCATTCAGCCTCCCGCCCTCCTCCGTGCGTCCCCAACCTTGAACCTCCGAGGCCACAAGAACGGCTTGCTTGAAGCATGCTCCTTGCACACCCTTCTCGACCATGTAGAACCGACAGCCACACCACCTGTGCTCCCTGATTATCCGACGCCCCTGGAAGGACTCCTGAGATGCTTAGTGGCACAATGTCATTGCATAGTCATGGACCGTATGGGTCTGCCTTCATCCATTCATCGTATCGTGTCTACGCTTGGGCAAGAAATCATAACCATAGAGGTCAAGAAGCCACCACTTGCCCTGCGGGAGTTGTTGCTCACAGTTCTCAGCTTCCCTATTCCCGCCTCGCCTTTTGACTTCCTCCACCATGACGTGATCGTATCAGCAGCCTTCTTTGGTTCGTCTCTTTTAATAAGATAAGTGCCGCTCCATCAAGGTTCCAGACCATCCGTATACGGGGCCTTGACGCTTCATTCACATGTGTCCACCGGACCAACACCACGGGACCAGCAAACGTCTTCCCCATGGGTGACAAGTCAGGCAGGGCCTCATCTGTATCACAGCATCTCAAAGCCTGCTTCGTGCAATTCCTTGCCCACGGGCAACAACGGCCGCCCCTGCATGGGGAACGGCCAGAATAAAGGATTGTTGTCATCATCGATTCGGGGTAGAGGGTACTGCTTCTGATCGTGCCGTGTCTGCTGACCGAGGGCCGCTGCTGCTTCTCCGACCCAGGTCGCTTCCCCACCCGCACTCGCCCTTCTCGTGGCATCTGTGACGGGCCCTACGGAACTGACGAGATCGCTCTCAGCAACATTGGGTGCGAAGAAGTTATAACTGCTGGTTTTGGGTCGGGTGCTGGCCTCGTCGTACTTGAACTCGAACGCCTCATCCGATCTCCCCCTCTGATCCTTGCCCTCATGAAGGTCTTCTTCGAGCTTCAGCAGGTTTCCGACAATAGGTACCTCCAGCCCCCATCTCTTGGCTAGGAAGCAGAGGATGTTGAGAGCTTGCTCGGCGAAGAGATGACAGGGTGCCATGGCGGCGAGGTCGGCAATGCCACGGCGGATGGCCTGTGCGGAATGCTGGTTGATTACTGGTTGGGTAGGCCGGTGTGAGGCATGGCCTCCTTCTCGCGGTTGTTGTGGCGAGCCGAGGGATGAGTGGGCTGCCGTCTTGTCTGTCGGCGTTGTGGCTCCTATCACCAGGTGCATGATGGCTGATGTCAGGACGAAATAGGGTACAAAGGAAGGCGTGCGCCTGAGCGTGTATAGTCGGTCGTACGAGCGTGTGAGGTTCTGTATCGCATCTGCTGCCTGCGAGCAGACGTCTCGTGGTAAAATATGAGACCCGACCATTCTGAGTTTGAGGAAGGGGCGGAAGAGAAGTAATATGGCAAAATGATAGTACATGCTGCATGCCGCCGAGTTAGCAAAAGACTTTTGTTGACAGAGGGCAACGTCCCGGAATCCGCTCTCAGTGGGAGATACAACGCATAGAGGGATAACATACTGTGCAAAGAGGACAGATGGCACGAAATTATGTCCTAGCCGCAAGACCTCCGGTATGTTGTCGTACCAACCAAGATATTTCGTATAGAGCTTGACTATGTCGCGACTCATCAAGCGCCGCCCCGGGGTGTACAGAATATACAAGGTCTCGTGGACCAGCTCGGTAAGCTCGCAAAAGCACTTGTAGACCGATCGTACATTGGACGGTTGCACATGCGTCTGTGGGAGCTGTGTACCTACAGAGCCATTCATGTCAGTTTACCGGAACACGTCGCTGTCTCTTGCATAAGACAGCAGTCTCTTTGCCGATGCTGTCCATTCAGACTTACCATCGTCCGTGAAGGGGAACCATCTAGACGCTTCAATATCATTGATGATGGCGGGCTTCGGCGGCAGGCGCGTTGTCCAGGTTAGTTGTGGGAGTGTGCCCGTTGCCAAAGACCAAGCACTATATTGCCACAGTTGTCGTCAGCATGCACATCTTTGTCGTTGAGGAGGGAGGGCAAGGGGTGAACGCACTGATCTAAGGAAATGGCGCCCCAAAAAGTGGCCGACTTTACCGCCATTTCATCATCGTCGGCGCCATCGCCCGTGATACGATGCAGACCCATTTCGATAGCCAACTTGATGCTTTGTCCGGAGTAATACCAGCTCTCCGAGTCTCGCCCACAGCTTGCCTCCCGGATGGACATGATTCCTAGAGCTTGGATGGTCGTCAAGGTGTGCTGATCTTTCTCCAGCCGCAACAGTCGAAGAGCCTCGGCAAAGAAGTGGTCGCCCGAGCTCCTAGGGTCATCCTCCCTCGCCCGCGCTTCTGGCTTGCTGGAGAAGCGACAGCCGAGTGCAAGCAAAGCGTTGACCAGTATGGACGAGCAGTACCTGGTGCGCCCATCCTGAAAATCTTTCAAGAAGTGCTCCTTACTCAGAGAGGCAAAGGTTGGGTACTCCCAGCAGAAATACAGCGCCAGCAGCTGCTCAACAAGCCGTGAGTCATCGGTTACTTTGGTCCAGGCACAAGGCGCGACCTTGACCTCGGGAACTTCGGGGCCGAGCACGCGCTCGACGGCTGCAGTCCTGTCTTCTTCACCATAAGAACCCCCAGGCCGAGGTTGAACTTGGTTGGCGTGACTGCGGTGACCGGCGACCCAGCCACTGATATTGTGCATGGAGCCTGCAGTGACCGGAGACCAGTCCATGGATTCTGTCTGATGGGAGCCGCCGGGGGTTGAGTAGTACGACTCACTTTGGATGTGGCCCGTCCAGGAACTGTGGGGAGTTCCCACGTCTCTTCGCTGACTCTCCAGCTGTTCGGGGTATGCTGAGACCGGGCTGGCAACAACCTGTCGACCTAGACTGCCGAACTGGGGACCCTGCAAGTACGGACGCCCACCGGTGAAGAGGCTGCCAATAGGAGGGAGCGGAGACCAACCACCAGTACCACCGCCGCTCATACCGCCAGTACCAGCGACTTCACCGGCACCGCTGCCACTGCCATCACCGCCGCGACCGCCGTCACCGCCTTCACCACCAACACCATGTTGCGCTGTCGATGCAGTGAGTCCCAAGGCGTTTCTGGTGGCATCCGAGCGCATTGTCTCTTCACCACCAGCAGCACCACCCTGCTCGGGCATGACATTCGACAACCATTCTGATACTGCCTCGATGGGCTGCCCACTGCGTAACCGTGACAAGACCTCCTCCCACAGATCGGAGCGCACGAGAGCCGACAAAACCTTGTCGCTGCTGCGCTGTTGCCGTTTCAGCGTCTCGATCTCCCTCCGTAGGTTGTCTTTCGACTGGCGCACTGGGGCCTCGTAGATACATTCCGTCCCTAAACTCTTACACCTGGCGCAAGGTTCCCGGCCATCACACTGTGAGCCCGGTCAAAGCGCGCTCCGGTCAGCTTACGTACATACAGGTTTCGGTCATGTGCATGGTCGCACCTTGGAACGCTTCTTTCGACATTCTGTACAGGCATTTGGCGTGACCAGTCCCGCGCCTCTCCTCCGCTTGTTGGCAGCCAAGTGGGCAGCTTGTTGTTGTTGCGCCGTGGCGCCAGTCGTCGCTGCTGTGGTTGGCGGGACGCCTGACGGCCCCGGTGTCGAGCTGGCACCTCGGTGGCTGCCGGGCGCGCCTGCACTAAACGCGTGCTCGTCTACATCTCCCTCCGTTGAGCGGGACAGCATAGAGTCCCGCCTGCCCTCCATCCTTCCCAGTTTTGTACTCCCTCCTCACGCCCCAGAATCGCTGTTTTAAATCAATGCCTCTTACGCAATTCGCTGCCGCGTCTATGGAGATCCTGGGAACATCGATATATAGCTGCATGATCCTGCTATTGCTGCGTGGTTTCGAATGCGCCCGATAAGTTGAAGACTGTGACGAAACTTGTTGACGTCGGCATCGAACGGGTTTGGGAAGGCGTCGGACACACGGCACTAGAACGAGTTAGGTCTTCAACCAGAAACAAAAAGATGAAAGAATAGTAGACACAGTTCATACATGGTATAAGACCAAATGGTTTAGCATTAGACACAGCACACTTTTGCTCAGGTATGCGTGCCAATGACCGCACGAAATTCGGCCGAGCTGTAGTCGGTAGCCTCTAACCCAAGTAGTATTACGTACCCGACGTCATCTCCCGGTAGCAAGAGTGACGGACCGCTAACCAAAAGTGAGGTGGGGGTGGGGCTAGGAACATCATTCCTGGTTCCATGGTACCTAGAATGACCAGTCTCGGCCGAAATCAGAACACTAGAAGCTGATCAAATTGACTGCAGGTATCATGGTGTTTCTTCGCGAATTCAAAGTCTGGACTAGTTGAGAAGATAATTGGTGTTAAAAGTGTCCTTCTGACAGCTCTGAGTTGGCCCAGGACTGCGCTACAGCTGTGTGTTAGGTACCTCGCTACTAACTCTTGTACCGGCGTTCAAAAATCAAACTCGATGGTATTGCCGCATGATTACATCATCCAGAAGCCAACTGAAGTCTCGACGTCAAGGGCGATCACCCGCCTCAACCAGGGGTTATGGGTGTTGCACCTCAACCGACGGGTCGACTTCGAAACAACGCCATCGTTGTGTAGGGTAGGTTGGGTAGGGCAGGTCGGTCAATAACTATGATACATTAAGCTGGATTAGAATTCATACTGTCGCCTCCAGGAGATCTCCGTTATTACTAGGTAGCCAGGGGTCCATGATACCCAAGGTATATCCATCATACAAAACTCTGGTTCTCTGGACTTCAAGCAAGAGAGTATGACAGCTCTGGCGCTCATACGGGAGTAACCGACATCTTGCCGCGAAACCTGCTTGCCGCCCCTTTTACATCAGATATACCAGCCCAGACAACGCCAGCACCAGGACACCCTCTTCCCTGGCCGTCCATAATCCTGTTCATCTTGGGCCAAGTGTTGTTCCCCCCTTGCAACCGCAAGCAGCTCGACATTTTAGCTTCCACATCCTGGTGACTTGCTCCATTGTCGAAGTAGGACTTGGGTATCTCGCACCAGAGCATACAATTGTCGACAACCTGTACCGGGTTGGGTTGGCAGCACGCGACCATTGGCGGAAATGAGGCGTTAGACCCAGGGGCGACTACGAGGTTGATATTCTGGGGTATGGGAAGGGACTTGATATTGGGAAGGACAGTGGCGCTGCATGATGTGTTCGCCATGTTGTTATCGTGTCGAGGGCGATGTAGTGAATGTCGAGGATGCAGATGGAGACTCCTGGCACGGCGAAGATGGAGAGAATAGTGCTCCAGGTTTAGTTGGGTCCGCCAAATAGAGTGGGTTGGGTGACAGAGAAGAGAAAATTGCCTGGGACTTACCTCCTCTTGTCGACTTAGTACCTAGCTGAAGTTGCGCTGTTGGATGTTGGTTGGATGTTGGTTGCGGGTTGACGCAGTTTATATTGGAATACGAGCTCAGAGTCTGGACTCTGGTTCCAACAAGAAACAAGAGTGTTGCACGTATCGGATGCCTCCCATTCAGTTCATACAATACTCAGCTTGTGACGTGGGTGATACTATTGGCTGTAAGTTCAACATTAAGAGGTGATCGCCGGGCTCACTTAATATGAACTTGGTAGCGATGCAACGTCCCAGGCACGTGCCAGGTTGAAATTCTCGCGTGCAGAAGCGAACTAGATCCGAACCAATGCTGTTTGGAAGGCTCATGTTTTGCAGAATACTCGAATTGTGGACAACAGCATGTTTACAGCCTCACTCCAAGCACCGTCACTGTACATTCTCCTCTCACCGCGAAGCCATTTCACTGTCCTCTCCATCCTTCACACCAAATCTCACCGTCCACTCTTGGTAGGACTTCTTCCCCTATCTCTCTCCATCTTGCTGGGACTCCTCCTGCTGCCGGGCGTCTGGGGCGGTGCCATGATGGACTTCATGGGCTCCGGAGAGTTGTCCGTGTCCGTAGCATCGTCGTTGGCGAGGATGCCCCTTCGGATGTGTCGTGGCGTCTGGCTGATGGGCGCCCAGATATACGCTTGGTTCGGGTCATGGTGTGGCATTGGCGAGGTAAGCATGGGTGGAGCGGCCGGCTGGGATGGGAAAGGATGTTGGGTTTGGGCTTGATGCATAGATCCATCTGCAGTATACCGGTATCTGCTGAAACCGATGTTGTTGGCTAGGAATGCCACGAAAAAGAAGGACATTATGAACAGCTGGAACTTGCCAATTAGTATACAGAGCACTCAAGTTCAGAATACGAAAAAACGCGTGACAAACATACCCAAGCCTTGGCATTCAGCACCGAGGTGAACTCGTTCAGAACCTCCGCCAGATTCTTTGCAGACACCTGTACCTTCATGACGCTGGATGGGTCTTGGTTCATACAGGCCTCCCACTCGTCGCAGACTTTTCCCAGCGCCGGTAGCCGCTCAGCCTTCGGGGAGCACCTGTTCTTGGTGTACTCAAGTGAACATATCTGCATCTCGGCCAGCAAATCCGCCCGAGCCTTCTCGGTAGCACTCGCAAGGTCGGCCCGCACCATGGAAATACCGCCCCAGATGCACCAAAGCAACGCACCGATCAAGAGAAAGTTGAGGCTGAACTGTACCCATCTCGACAAGATGATGGGCGCATCGGGATTCATGGTGATGGCCGAAAGAAAGCCAGCAACGGCCCCTTGCTTCGTACTCGGACGCTTCTTCGTTTTCCCATTGTTCAGTTCCTGCTCCCAGTCGCTGTCGGACTCGTCCGAATCGTGCGGTAATCGTAACCTGACACTGCCCACATCCCTGTCGCCGGTCTGTCTTGTTCGTTTCCTAATCTTGCCCCTGGAGTGTAGATCTCGGGTTCCCCGGCTGATTTCTCCCTTGCCTGGTGTGCGGCTCCTTGGCTTGCCGGTCCCCGTACTAGCCGTAGTGACAGTGCTGAAGAGCTTTCGGTTCGCCGGAGTGATGGTCATCCTGGATAGATCTGATTGCTGCCGGTCCACCTCTGGCGTATCGTCTGGCATCTCCGAGTCCTCTGTCATCGCGGGGCTGGACTCGGCGCCGGACATTTCGGAGAACTGGAGTTCATCGATGCGCTTCTGCGGTGTGGTAAAGGCCGGGTTGCGGAAGGCTGGGGCGGCGAACTTGCTCTGCACTTGCGGCTGCAGTTGTGGGTTAAAAAAGTTGGAATGAGGCGGCGGTGGCGGTAGAGGTTTAGACTGGCTATTGTTCGACAATGGACGAGCAGGAGCAGCGAATGGATTCCGACTCTGCTGGCCAAATCGAGAGGGCGACGACTCAAATCCACCTGTTTGTAAGGGTCATGGTTAGCATGCTATCCCAGCCGGAACTTGGCAACTCGTGGCTGTCATGATTTCCGCAACATCAGAACTCTGGCTGGTCTCACTTGATCTTGGGTGCTGGGATATCTTTGCGAACGGACTGGAGGGATCAACAGGTCCTGCATTCTGGTACTCCCAGTCCATAGGACTTTCGTAAGTTCTGCGACTCATTTTTAACCAGAAGCGCTCGATGGCGACAGCTCTATGTCTTGATGCAAGTGACGAGGGGCTCGGAGAATGTTTGGAGTGAGTGATGGCCAGGTAAAGAGCGTGAAAGAGTGGAGGTAGTCACAGTCGCTCCCTGTACTGAAACTTCCAGGTTGTCGTCGCCCTCGCAACAAAAAGCCGGCGGGAGTAAACACCAAATTCCAGCTCCGTCCAGTGTCTTGCGCCTGGAATTACTAGAGTGGGTGCGCCCCTCAAAGCGCGTGGGCAGGGGACCAGCTAGCGCGTGTTTCGCGACTAGGTAGTACAGATGACATCGGTCTCGCTTACCTAACCCGCATAGTGCCGCCTTAGCCATGCGCAAACCTTCTGGCCCGTGCCTTGGATTGCAAACAAAGGGCATCATCCCCAATCAAGTTGTTCTTCGAGGTGCTTCTTCGGATAACCTTCTACTTCAGCTAGCCCTACAACCGGTCATCTTCTAACGTACCTAACGCAGGTGTTCAACCGGAGGTTTGACATACATATAATTCCTCCGTTCAGTTGAGATTGGACATTCATATCTTGGCCGTCTGTTGACGCGGACCGATTGACTTGATTTGCAATTCCGGGATACTTTACCCTTCCTCGCACAGCACCAGAGACCTGCACCACAATGTCGGATACGGGTTCTCCAGCAGCGGCGACGCCGACAAACGAAGCGGTGGCAGATTCTCTTCCACATACAAATGAAGATACCCATGCCGACGAAGGCGCCGAACTACTGGAACAACCACAAGATGATGATGGCAACGAACAACAAGATGCTGTGGACGGCCTGGAGGGTGTTGACGGAGGCGACCTGTCGGACAAAGACTCGGACCTTCTTTCAGAGATTGACGAAGACCAGTTCGATGACTACCGTGCTGATCCCGTTACCATTGACGAGAGCATCACAAAGACGTTGAAGGCGTCCAAGCGGAAGCGCACCGACGACGCGCCCAAGAAGCCCAGGGAGGGTCGGCGAGCCAAGAAGCGAGCCCGCAGTGAAGACGATGACCTGGGTGGTGATTATGGTGAAGGCACATCCCGACGAGCACGAAAAGCCCGGAACGCTGGCGAAGGTCGCCCGAGCAAAGAGGAGCAGGAAGCCGCTAAGCGGGCGGCCGAGAAGGAAGCAGAGGCCAACATGACGCCTGAAGAGCGTCGACGCAGGGCTCTCGAGCGAGCCATGGACGCAGCCATCAAGAACCCCTCCAAGCGAAGACGAAAGAAGGACGAGGTCGATCTGGAGGATCAAATCGATGAGGAGATCGCCTCGCTCAAGGTACGCATGGAAAAAGCATGTGTGGCCGACAATGACGCACGGGAAGCCGGTAAACCGGCTGTTCACAAGCTCAAGCTTTTGCCCGAAGTCACGGCCATGTTGAACAGGAACACGGTGCAGGACGCCGTGCTGGACCCAGAGACCAATTTCCTCCAAAGCATCAAGTACTTCCTTGAGCCGCTCAATGACGGCAGTCTCCCTGCCTACAACATCCAGCGCGACATCTTCACAGCCCTCACCAAGCTGCCCATCGAGAAGGAGGCCCTTTTGAGCAGCGGCATCGGCAAGGTTGTGCTCTTTTACACGCAGAGCAACAGACCCGAGGTTGGTATCAAGCGTATGGCCCAACGTCTTGTTGGTGAATGGAGTCGTCCGATTCTCAAGCGTACGGACGACTACAAGAAGCGTCACGTTGAGACCCGTGACTTCGATTACGCGTACGTCTCGTCCTTGCTCCTTGCATGCAATTTTGACCTTGTAGCTAACTGTTTTTGGCAGAGCCGCCAAGCTTGCCCAACGTCAAGCAGCCGTGTCCGGCTCCCAGCTTCCCGTCCGTCCAGCGAGCCAAGCCACTGGCGGCAGCCAACGCTATCTTGCGGAACGTGAAAAGGCGCTGGCGCCAGTACAGACTTCCAACCGTGCTCGTCCTGTCGGTCTTCCCGCCAGCTACACCGTCGCTCCACGAAGCACCTTCGATCCCAACCGTGCTGGTCAGCCAGACCACAGACCTATTGGAGCAGGTGGCGCAGAAGCTT
This sequence comes from Coniochaeta pulveracea, assembly GCA_003635345.1. Taxonomy (NCBI): domain Eukaryota; kingdom Fungi; phylum Ascomycota; class Sordariomycetes; order Coniochaetales; family Coniochaetaceae; genus Coniochaeta; species Coniochaeta pulveracea. The sequence continues at coordinate 561 of QVQW01000063.1, read as the reverse complement.
TCAGACGTATGACGCAGAAGGGCAAGGGAGGAAGGCGGGGTTAGGGTTTATATGCAAAAAGGCATTGGGACGGGACTGATCAGAGTCGACTACATGGAGAGAAGGGAGGTTGGTGTGGTTGACCAACCTAAAGAGATGTTGAAAGAAGCCGAGGCATGGAATTCTACTAGCCCGGACAGACTAGCGGTCATTTTACGGCAGATACAGCGAGAAGAATGCGAATAATGCGAAGAAGTCCCAACGTTCAGGTGGAGGGAAAGAGAGCGGACCTATGTGGTCGACCTAGTGGGACTGAATAAGACGGCCCTGTAGGGAAGCCATCCAAGATTGCACGACGTTTACTAAGGGGAGAGGAATCAAGACACTGCCTTTCCCCTATGGTTTGAACGGCCTCCAAGCAAGTCGAACATGGGTCTGACCGAAGTAATATTTGTGAGGTTACTGACGCTGAAAGCACGAATCCTCTTGGCGACGTCGGTGACAGAGGACGAAATGCGGTGGCCGACGGCTCTCGATCTAGCTTTCGAGACTACCTGATGATGGTTCCAATTCAACCTTCTG